>CP092885.1:15006895-15039111 GCA_030710605.1 Cordylochernes scorpioides
CTGGAAAAACTGTGTCGCGCTGTATGTGCCGTCGAAAGGCGGGATCGCCGAATCCGCTCCATCAGAAATTTTTACCCGGGTCAGAAGCGTTGACAGCTGATTGACGGCGTCCGCTAGGGGCGCAGTTGTCTCGCTCGTCTCTCTTACTTCCTGCCTCCCTTCCGTTGTTGTTTCCATCGGGCCGTCCGATTTTACGCCTATGGGATCCTGATTTAATTCCATCTCTTTATCCTGATTAAGTTCCATAATCTTTATCCTGTCGACTCTGTGTAATATGATGAAATTGTTGTTATTACACTATAATATTTGATGTATTACACTGTTATAGAATCCTGTCGACTTAACCGTTCTGTGGCAATATCGTTGCGGAATTTCTTGTTGTTCGATTTGAATGGTGAGGATTGGTTGAAGCGCAGTCGTTGAGTGGTAAGTGAAGCACACAGTTAGGAATAATCAGGACACGTGATGGGGTTTGAAATTAAAAGGCAACTGGGTTGGAGGAAAGAAAGCTTGAGAAGAGCTGAGCGATTTGACTTATTAATTAGTTGATCACATGGCGGTGATTGTACTTAGCTGTGGGATGAGCAGAGGGAGAGAGGTCTAGAGCAGATGTCACCTTCTTGGAAGCTAAATCACTACTGCAGGTGTTGTACCTATGAGAGCGAAAACCTAACTACTCATTCTTGTTTTCCGATTTAACACCAAGCCTCAGTTTCTCTCTGATTGGTCGAGAGATGTCACATGATCTTTTCCTATTGGTTGACCTACTTAAGATACTGTCTTTTGATTGGCCCGCGGTTTCCTTTGATATTAGTTACGCCCGACTTGGGTCAGGAAGTCTCGTGTTTATTTGACTTTATTTACTTCCGCGGCTATCAAAATACATCCTGCTTTGTCAGGAAGTATTGAATGCTAGCTTTAACATTTATAACTTCTGGTCATTAGAGACGTCCTGTTTTGTCAGGAAGTATTGAGTGTATCTTGGCTAAAATAACTTCTGCGGTCACTAGAGACGTCCGGTCTCTGCCCCTGCAATATTGACACAGGAGTGCCCAGAATAGTCGTGCCAGCCTTAGGTCTACTTCCTATATCTTAATGCTACTTGCTTCCCTCCAGTTACCTTGTTCTTTATTAAGTCTTCGAAAATCATACATGGTACATACATAGTGGGTCGGGGTTGCATTTAATTATATACAAATTATGACATATATATATATACTAACAATCTTATCTACCTTATTTACAAAACTTTTTGTTTTCTTATTATTAGTTTGATTAATAGTGCGTGGTTCTGTCTTTCTCTCTTTTTTCTAACTATCATATATATTCTCACTTCTATTATTCTATATATAGGATTAGAGTATGTCTAAATGACGTGTAAAAGCCGATACAAAGACGTTACGTTGTTAAATTTTATTGTTATTAATTATAAATATATAATTAACTAGAGGATGTTTTAGAAGTAAAGGATTTTTTTTTTCTCTCTATCTATACTAAATAATAACAATTTACAAATTTTATAATTTGAATTTAAATAATCAAATTAATGAAGATAATTTTAATAGAATACTTAACTTAATTAAAACTTTTAATAGAATACTACAACTATTTATTTTTATAAATATATATTTATATAGATATTTTAAAAAAACATATATTGGATTGTATAAATTTTTATTTGCCAATATATGCCTTATCTAAAGATTTAAATATGGATTTCTTTATATTCAGAACAATATATTTCTATCCTGAAAATAGAGATATCCGGCATTTATATTTCTGTGAAAAATAGACACTTCGGCCAGTTCGAGTTTTATTATTTTATCAACGTTACAACAAATATATTTTGTTTTCGACAAGAGAAATAAATAAAAATAAAGCATTTGGCAAAGCTTTAAAATTGTTCTCTATTTTATTATTATATTATAAATATTTTAACGCCTTGCCAAATGCTTTATTTTTATTTACTTCTCCTGTCGAAGAGAATATATTTTTGTTGTAACGTTGAGAAAATAAAAAACTCTAATTGGCCGAAGTGTCTATCTTTCACAGAAATATATTTCTATATATATCAATATACAACTCTATGTCTGTGTTAGTCACTTAGGGGATTAAGGCACTGCATAGTCAACCCATATATATATAGATTACATATGTGTTCAATCAGATATAAAGTATTGCTGTGAAATATCTCACCGTTATATTGTTTCTAGCGACAACTACCTGAAGATCCCAATGATAACGGAAAATGGAGAATTGGCGGAATGTTTTGTGCTAAACCATCAGCTCTTCGAACCAAAACCTCTTAAAGACGAAATGCCTATGGTTGTAGGTAAATATATTTATATTCAAAATACGAATAAACATAACTTATAGCAAAATAGAACGACGATTGAAGAGGGATGTATAAGACACTCCTCGTCGTTATATTTTGCTATTTTTTTTCGAAAAGTTTAATTTAGCTAAACAAAACATATATTAAACAAAAATATATATATGTCATAATTTGTACATAGTTAGATGCCAACCCAATCCAATATGTATGAAAATGTATGATTTGAATTTCAATAAAGAACAAGGTTTAACATTGGAGGAAAGAAGGCCTAGAGAAAGAAGGCCTAGAGAAAGATGATCATTACCAGTTTTAATTATCCCGGAACTCGTAAAAGTTCGAGTTCAACGACACAGTATTTCCTGGTCAAGCTGAAACATGTCCAAAGACAAAGGCGTAACGTAGACCAATCAGGGAGCAACTCATTATTGGAGGACCTATAGGGAACCTCCACGTCACACAGGTCAACCAATGAGAAGGAAGAAGAGTTTTCGTTTTAAAATCGAGAACAGAGAATTGGCAGTCATCGGCTGGACACCATCGACAGTAGTTAGGGCGACCCCACCGAGGTAACACCTACTCTCTAGAGATCCCTTCCCGCTTATCCTTTCAGCTAAGTCAATCTTACCGCAATGTGAATAGATAGTCAATAGCCAAACCGCTCCACCTTCTCAAAGCCTTTCTTTCCTCCGATCAGTTGCCTTTATTTCAACAATCAATCGTGTACTCTCGACTACTTTCCCCTGTTGTGTACACCTTAGCACTCAGCATCACGACTGCGCCATCACCTCAACAATCATCAATCACTTCAAAGAGTAATATTCACCGTATAATATTACAGTTGAGTCGACAGGATTATGACGGAAAGACGGGAGCACTTGACGAACGGAAAGGAAGGAAGCTGGCGACGAGCGAAGCGACAAGACGCACCCTGACGGCGATAATTCTTCATTTGGCCGCCGCACTTGACGGTCGCGCCGCCGCCCCAGGCAAGATGGACGGACTTACCGCCGGTACGTGTCCGAACAACCTGACGCCCACCGAGGAGTCACCACCCGCCATGCCGTATCCATACAGTACCCGAAAGCAATCCACACGACCAAGGGCAGTGCAAACGGCCAGATTTCACCCTTCGATTTCGCGGACAGTGCAATCGGTCCCGATCCAGCAAGTCAGACATCCCAAGCAGCCAACCCAAGCCAAGGACGCCCCAGTGCAGACTTTTCGAGACGGAGTCCAGAACTGAGGTAGGATCTCCACCCTATGACGTCAAGAAATTGACTTTGGACTTGTATCTGACCCAGGACCTACCCCTTTAACCATGTATCCAACCATGTATCCAATGAATGCACGCACGGGCTAGGCCAAAACCTGTCCCAAAGGACTTGCACTGCACCCAAATCTTTCACACATGGCAACCCTTGCATGCATCCATTGAACCAGACTCAAATATTTACCTGCCACAAATCTAATCTCACACCAAGCAACTTTTTTACTCAACCCAATTGCCAGTACTATATGCCCTCAACTCACAAAGCCACAACGGCTTCAACCTACAATCACAATGCCCAAAAACGTGTCCGTACAACAGCACAGCTCACACAACTACCACGCAAAGTCCATACGTGACCATACGTCGTCACGCAACAATCACGCAAATGTACCTCACAACAAACACGACATTCACAACAACAATACACAGACAACATCCATCCAACAGGACGGTTTTCACGCTAACAACACACGCACCCATACGTCATCACACAACGGTAACACGCACAACCCGCACAACAAGCGCGACACTCGCGCCAAAAGACGACAACAACCAGCAAGCGCATGCACAACCGTTAATAACAACCACCTCGTCTACACAAAACACTAAAAAAAATCACATTAAACGTGCCATATTCACTAACAATATAAGAATTTTCGATATATGTTCGTACAACCAGCACTCATGACTTTAGTAAATTTGTTGTTCATAGTGAGAACAGGTTAGATTTTGCACAAACAAGGCTTCACGTGACACCTTTTCATTTACAATTTTTTTTTCGATTCGTGTCACAGGCCACACCACAAAACTTTTCACTTTTCAGGCCAAAGACGCCTTCATCACACCTGTGACACTTCTCACCTCAAAGCGTGTCCACGTCGAAAGTCGCACTTTCACTCAATTCTACTCTGATATCACTGAATAACATTTTTACTAAGTCCACAACAACCATTCGATTTAATATCAATATATACAATATCCGGATTTTCGAAATACAAACAATGCCGAAATTACACCAACTGCGACAGAGAATCCTAAGATCGCATGGACCAAGTTGGTCAAAAGAGTTACAGTCATATATAACAACACACCACACTCTACCACAGGTTTTCCACCCATCTACCTAATGTTTGGCATCCCACCCCCAGAACTCTCTGACCACAACACACCTTACCCAGATATCGACAGAGCTAGGAAGATTGCACACACACGAACACAAAACAAACATCTCCAAGATGACGAGACTCATCTCTTCACAATATTATTGGCAGAACATGACACACGACATTACAAAACAGGTAAAAACCTGTCCCACCTGCCGATTCGCTAGAAGTATCGATGAATCCAACCAACCCCCACGTAAAAACACCGACACAGCCCACAAAACAAAACAAAATTCGTACACAAAACACATCACACACACAATACAAACAATGCCGAAATTACATTGTCTACGACAGAGAAACGATTACACATATCCACTTAAACCAAAAAGCAGCGAACCTTTCAAGCAGTTAGATCCTACCATTTAACATGATCCTAATTTAACAATGATCCTACCATCACAAAAGACGATCCACACCATTCTCCAACGATAATAAGAAGTGCGATGTAGAACCAACTAAAAATTAACAAAATCGGTGCCGAAGGAAAATCACCAAACCAGTAAAAAAAAGTAAAGGACCATTAGTTGAACAAAAACTAATTAGGCGGCAGGAAGTGAGGCAGATATCTCCCGCGAGGCAATAAAAAATATCGACCAGCAATCTCGTGCAAATAGAGAGGGAGTCTTGTTTGTCCCCCACGTACGCCCCGCTTCCTGGTTTCTAATTACAGTGGGGCCTTCGTCTAAATTGAGGTCAAGCTGGGGACTTCTCTCCATGTCGCCCAGTTTGGGATCCCAGTTAAACCTGCATATCGACTTTACAAAAATACAATTCAATTGCACCCTCACAAGAGTTAAGACGTACCGACACATCTTAATGAGTTCACATGTCTATTTTATTTAATATTATTGATTCTTATTATTCTTTACAGACTTCCAACATTACATCACACTCCACCCCACACAGACACTAATTTTAAAAACACGTAAATCTCAAAGTCAATTACGAACAAAATTCACGCACATTACCACTTTAAAATTGTTAGGATTTTAGATAACTAAGCTGTTCAAGCTTACGTTTTCTCCCAAAAGGATTAAACGACCTTTTAGAAAGATCGAGGATTCCCCTCGAATCCTGTATTCAAGGTTTTGATTTAGGTACCGACACCCAATATATAAAGTGGATATTGGGCGAGCACATCTTAAGTGCCCTAGGGAATCGCATAAAAACCCCTAGAACGCATTAAGGCTCGAGACACATCAACATACAACATTCGGCTTTTGAGATTTCAAAAAACAATGACACAAAGACAAAAGGTACACGAAAAGGTTATTTAGATTTCCATGTCTCCTGTATACATAATATAAATTCGCACTTTAGGACAGGATCACGTTTCCACCTAGGTGTCGCAACAGAAGAGACAAAAAATTTATAGGGCAAAATTAATCAATTGAGAAAACTAGATGATGGCATGTAGATACAAAGCGGGTTCAAACCTCGCTATACATTTTCTTGTTTATATATTAATCATTTACATTATTTTCTAAAATTAAAATCAAAACATTTAACCCAATTTATCAACTTTATTCAATTTCTTATCACTTATTTTAGCAATTATTTACCATTTTATTTACCACCTTTTTATTTTCCCTTATTTTTATACAACCAAACGTTTTTCTTTTTCTCGCACCCTACAACAAGGCTTTTTCATTTTTTTCCTTTCTTCTGCAACCACGCCTTCACTTTGATTTCATTCAACTTTATTTTTTGATTTCTCAAAAGACCTCATTAAATTTCCTCGTTTTCTTTCCCAAACTCGAGCAAAAAAGTAATTAGGCATTTTTCTTTTCCTTTTTTCACCAATACAACAAAGCAAACTTGTTTTCTCCCATCACGCAACAAGGCATTTTTCTTTTTTAACCACACCTTCACTTTGATTTCATTCAACTTTATTTTTTGATTTCTCAAAAGACCTCATGAAATTTCCTCGTTTTCTTTCCCAAACTCGAGCAAAAAAGTAATTAGGCATATTTCTTTTTCACCAATGCAACAAAGCATTTTTTCTTTTTCAACCACGCCTTCACTTTGATTTCAGTCAACTATTTTTATTTTTATTTTTGATTTCTAAAAATACTTCATGAAATTTCCTCGATTTCCTTCCCAATCTCGAGCAAAAAACGTAATTAGGCAATTTTTTCTTTTTCACTATGTACCATAGTACTCAACTTATGATTCACCATTACAATTTTTGATTTCTATTAACTATAAACAAACTATATAGCATTAATACCACATTTTTTTATTATCTCTTATATCCTTATCAATGTTGTATATAACCTCCCTATAACCAATTAATTTTCACACAAAATTATTTTCTTTGCTTTACAGAACTTATTCAGACTAAAACCCCTTCATAAATTCTTCACATGTAGGGGCGCATCTGTCATAATTTGTACATAGTTAGATGCCAACCCAATCCAATATGTATGAAAATGTATGATTTGAATTTCAATAAAGAACAAGGTTTAACATTGGAGGAAAGAAGGCCTAGAGAAAGAAGGCCTAGAGAAAGATGATCATTACCAGTTTTAATTATCCCAGAACTCGTAAAAGTTCGAGTTCAACGACACAGTATTTCCTGGTCAAGCTGAAACATGTCCAAAGACAAAGGCGTAACGTAGACCAATCAGGGAGCAACTCATTATTGGAGGACCTATAGGGAACCTCCACGTCACACAGGTCAACCAATGAGAAGGAAGAAGAGTTTTCGTTTTAAAATCGAGAACAGAGAATTGGCAGTCATCGGCTGGACACCATCGACAGTAGTTAGGGCGACCCCACCGAGGTAACACCTACTCTCTAGAGATCCCCCCCCCGCTTATCCTTTCAGCTAAGTCAATCTTACCGCAATGTGAATAGATAGTTGATAGCCAAACCGCTCCACCTTCTCAAAGCCTTTCTTTCCTCTGATCAGTTGCCTTTATTTCAACAATCAATCGTGTACTCTCGACTACTTTCCCCTGTTGTGTACACCTTAGCACTCAGCACCACGACTGCGCCATCACCTCAACAATCATCAATCACTTCAAAGAGTAATATTCACCGTATAATATTACATATATTTGGAAATATATGATTTTATTCCAATTTAAAGCACTATGTCCCCTTAAGGACACTTGCGCTGTCATACATTTATTGCCTTTATATTTCTCTATACATACATATATATACAATAATTTTAGGCCGTGAATAGAATAGTCATATGATATTAACAATGAGAAAGAGAAAGAAAAAAAACGATAAAAATAACTGTGTACAAAAGAAATATGTGTCTGGCAATATGTACAATAAGCTTAATATGAATTATCAGTTTCTTAAAAGATATTTGGTGCTATTTAATTTAAAATATATCTACAAACGTTATTGAATTTAATATACATTTCTTTACTGTAAATAAAAATACTTGGATCTGTTACTATTAAATTAATTTAGATTCTGTAGTCTTGAAAACAGGACAATCTAGTAAAAATGTATTGAGGTTTGTTCCTCATGTCTACAAAAACATTCGGAAATATATGTATGTAACGTTTGAGTTATCACTGTAGAATCCTGTCGACTCTCTGTAATATTGATAGATTACCTGTAATATTGAAGGTATCACTGTAGAGATTCACTGTAATGTTTGGATGATTACCTGTAGAGATTGATTGAATTGATTGTTGATTGATTGATTGATTGATTGTGGTGGGCGCAGTCGTATTTGCTGAGTTGGTAAGGTATTCATACAGGGGAAAAAAATAACGAGGAAACAGAGTTGAATTGAAATAGGCCAGCGATCAAGGGAGAAAGGGGTTCAAGCTATTTTTCGGATTTGACTAATCTATGGCTGTTCACATTATTGAGGATTGGACTTATCTGATGGTTGAGAAGATGGGGGTTGGCTCCAAACTGGTCTCAATGGCGGCGAGCTCCTGACTAAATGAACTGAGTTCGCGATTTAACACGAAAACTTCTCAGGGTTTTGATTGGCTGGTGGTTGCCTCGCGTAGGCTTTCCATTGGTTCCTAGCTAATCCTCCTGGACTCTGATTGGGTCTTTGCTAATCTTTTGTCCCCGTCTTGTTCTGACATGATCCCGGAAGGACAAGGTTCTTGAACCCAGTTTTATGAGTTCCTGGATAATAAAACCTGCTAATGACCGTTTCTCTTTGATGGCCTTTCTCTCTAAACCTTTCTCCCAGATTTCTAAGCCTTGTTTTTATTAAAATCTTTAGATTATACATTGCATACATATTGTGGTGGGCTTACATCCAGTTATGTACAAATTATGACATGTATAGTTGAAATTTTATGAAAACATTGTTTTAATAATATTCTTCCATGAGTTTACGCTTTGACAAATCAACAAAGAATCTAGGTTTCTTTTTTACAATTTTTCAACCATTCAGCGTATTATAATTGGCTAGAAGTAATACTCTAGGTCTCCGTGTTAAAGGGTATGTTAGACAAAAAGCTCGAGAAATAGAAAATGGTAAAAATAAATCCAGCCTTAGATTTCTTGTTGATTTTATCAAATTGTTTTAATAGTTTGGAAGTTACAAGGCGATCCACACATTGAATGCATTTATATAAAAAGTCTTATCTGGATCTCTGTGAAATAAAAATAGTTTTTCAGAATATTTCTAGCGATTACACACTCTATATCAATATATTTCATAAAATATTTGAAAGGTTTATAAAGTTTTTTTGTGCAATAAATATTGATAAAATGGAGCATTTCTTTGAATTTTATTCTCCAAATATTCCAATCGTAGATTTTTTGCTTTAAATTTTACTTTATTTATTTATTATTTCCAAATTGTTTTTTTTTTTTGTTTTAAAATAAGTGCGTTTGTAATATTAAATTTTATTAATTTCTAATATATATTTCGTGTTACTCATTCTATTTTTTAATAATTTTCTTTTTATAAATAGAATTATTTCTGATGGTGTCTGACCTTTATCTTTTTCGAATTATTTTAATAGAAAATTTACTTGAGGATCTACTTTGGATGCCCAGGATATATCCGTGTGCGTATATGCGCCTGGATGTATATACTTTGCTTTAAAAGTATTTTTATTCAACCTAACTTTAAATTCTGCTTCTAAGAAATCAAAATATAAACATTTCAATTTTAAGTCATTATCTATGCTTTTAATTTGCCTTTATATTTATAAAAATTCTTATTTCATTGGCATTTTTCCCCCAAATTCTATTTTTGAAGGTTGGCTAGTGTTTTTTTTTCTTCAAAATTCATCTCCCTCATTAGCCAACCTCATTTCCTTTCTGATGGCCATGATCCCTTTTTAAAGCTGATGCCAGGCAGTCTGTTCTCATGATGCTCCTCGGAATTCTGGGTCCCTTTAATTCGCGGCGTTTCTAGGCTTACTCGGCTAATCTCATAAAAATTGCATCAAGAACGAGAAGCGATATGTGATAAGATTTTTTTGAAAAACACATCAACACTCAAACTACAAAAGCATAAAGTGGATTTATCGGTCCTAATACATATACAGTGGCGGCAATGCTAAATGTTATGTTCAAAATTGGCTTAATTAAAATTAACATGACTATGGATAAATTAAATCTCTTGAATCACAATTACTCCTGTGAAATACCATTGAAGAGACCTAAGAGAAACAGTAACTATATGATATAAGGAATAGTCACAGTTGATGTAACTGTAAGTAATTTTTTTTTAACCCGAAAGCGACAAGAAGAGACATGTGTTGGCTACCGTGATGAATGAAAAGTCTTAAAAACATTAAAATCCTTTTAAATAATCAAATATAAATATGACATTCACGAGTTGATGAACAAATTATATGGCGAGTGTAACTGAAGGCCTGTTTCCTGCGGACGTCCCTTCTTCATGGCGACTTTGACAGTCTCCAGGTCGAAGCCTAGGAACAGACTTCGAACTTGTTAACTCGATTTGATATCAAAATGGAGTTATTCTTGAGATGATACTAAACGAGGACCACAATGAAGTTTGATTCATATTATTGTTAATATAAAAATACTTCAAAGATTAAAAAAAAAAAACATTTTAAAAGAATAGCATTGCTGTCCCCCCCCCCAATAGAGTAATATTGTTCCACGATAATGCAACTCAAAACGCTCCAAAATATACATAATATTAGCTTTAAAGTATTATCACATCCTTTTTACACCCCTGCTATTTTCTTTGCTCTATGATGAAGCGTTTAAATAGACAACATCAATATTTGTGGTACATACAGCCTGGTGACGGTGTGAGGGCTTAGGCATCATGTTTGTATAATATTTGTGAGTGTACATTCATGTACATATGTGTTTTGCGTTTATTGTACGAGTCCTACTCTAGACATTAAAAAGATAACATTAAATAAAGGGGCGAAACTTCCGAGAGAGTTCATTGATGAACCAGGTCCCTCCTAATATTTCTCTCTATCGCATTCAGGACATTAGAATTTTTTTTAAAGAAAATTCGTGCTAAATGTGATTTTATATTTTTATATAAAGTTTATTGTGAAATAAAACTTGCTACTATGCAAAAAGGTTCACCTATATGAGAATTTATTGTGTAACGTGATGTAGAATTCCTATTGTAGAATTACAGAGATCTCTCCCTGAATGGTCGGCTGTAGTTCCTTAATATACAATTGAGATAGTAAATCTTATACTTCAGATAAAAGTGGTGACCAGTCCACAGGTTCTCTTCTCTTATTTCATCTTTCTTTGTGAGAATAAAGTTCCCATTTAAGTTTATCTATATATAATCTAGTAATTATAGTACCTATTACTGACCTTACTCTAGGAAAATGTATTTGTGTGTGTTATAATATGATTTGATTGAAAACTCGTATTTCAAAAAAGAATTTTATTTTTCCACTGCAAAATTATCTGTCGAGATAGGGAAGATATTGGATAGGATTGGAGAGAGAATGGTCATTTCCATTGTCTCAGGTTGGTCCCTTTGAAGCGAGCTTGTAGGAGAAAGATGCCAGACATTGACGGTACATGCTGAGAGAGAAGCAGGAGTTTCCAGGATGACAGAGGAAGATGGTTAGGATGAGTAGGTTGTGGGGCTCAGATATTAGAAGGCTGGTTCAAAAAGTCATTTTATCAAAGTTGTCTTCAGTAGAAATAAGTCAATTGGTCCCTTTGAAGCTAGCATATAGGGAAAAGATTCCAGAAAATGAAGGCACTTGCTGAAAGATAAGCAGGGGTTGCTATTCCAAGAAGTTGATAGAAAAATTAACAAGATGTGGGGATCAGATAGTAGAGTACTGTTTCAAGAAAGTTAGCTTTGATTGAAATGGTTTCATAGGTTGCATCAGCAGGTTGGAGGTAAGAGTTGGAATAGACTTATCCAGAGGATCAGGTAATTGAATTCGTGGTTTCTAAAATTGATAGGTGAACTTTAATTCATGAAGCCAATGGTCAGAGCAGCTTTAATGGTTCAAGATTATCATTTTGAGCAAGAAATCGGTATGATGATATTCATCATTAAAATAATCATATAAGGTTGGTTAAAGAGTTTTCAGAAGGTACGAATCAATTCACGAAAGTCGTAGATCGGGGCAATAGCTTGTCTTCAAGGGACCCAGAATTTCGATGAGCATCACGAGAGCGTATTGCCTGGCATCAGCTTCAGGGAGGGATCATGGCTATCAGAAAGGAAATGAGGTTGGCTAATAAGGGAGATGAATTTTGAAAAAAAACAACAACACTAGCCAATCTTTAAAGAAATATAATTTTGAAACAATAAATGCCAATGAGTAAAAAGAATTTTGATTAATAAGCCAATCCTTAAAACTTAACCACACATCTCACCTACTCCCTATTCTGTCTTATACCAACCTCTCACTTTGCCTAGCCCACGCCATGAATATTTACAAATAAACCAGGCGAACCCAATCTCATCTGAGTACCTCAGGTATCGGCAGGCATAAGGCCAAACTGCGGCAACAAGCCGGTCTACATTGTTAACTGTTGTTAACACTAAACAGATGAGTGGGTACGCCACTATAAAAACAAAACATAAGAATGCACACCCTAGATATGCTAGGCAAAGTCTGCGAACCATTCTCTCGATAAAAGTCATCTCTGCCATTAGTCAATCTCAGTTCACGTAGCGATAGTTAATTCTAACAATGGGACACTTGCTTGGTAACAATTACCAAACTCTTTTTACTTTAAAAATATTTTATATATTTGAACAAATAATAAAAAATGCCAGATGTTGGTATTAAAATAAAAAAGGCATATCCTGATCACGAGTACATGAGTTTTTAAATGGCAGAGCGCCATATAGTGGAACAGAAATAAACTAAACATTGATTTAACCTGTTCTCTGATATTTGGCCAACCCATTTTCTTGATAAATCAATCCAATCATGAACGCGTCTCGGGCTGATAGCCCTTGTCAGTATGGTTATATGGATATAAATATTTCATTTTCCCCATTTCGTATTTAGCCAAAAGAAGAGTTCTTTTTTTTTCAAAGAATACCCGTGTTTGTATAATAGAAATACACTATAAATGAATATGCAAAAAATAAAAATTGAAAACTATTTAAATATAAAAACTAAAAAATAAACAATACACTATTGTTTGATAACATCAAAAAGCATACAGAGCTAAGTTTCTTGCACAATTTTAGTTTTCGGCTTAACAAGCCCTTTAATAGGAGCAACTATTAATATAACTTCTAGTTAATTCATTATCTTCGGCTAAATAAACTCAGTAGAATTTAGTTTAAATATATACAGATAAAATAATTACATGAGGAGCTTCTTTTTAGTTTTATTGCGAGCTTTCGAACCTTTCGGTTCTTCTACAGGCATGGATAGCATGAATATACTAACCCATAGTATAGTATATTCATGCTATCCATGCCTGTAGAAGAACCGAAAGGTTCGAAAGTTCGCAATAAAACTAAAAAGAAGCTCCTCATGTAATTATTTTATCCGTATATATTTAAGCTTAATTCATTATGTATTTACTAATATCTGTGGCCATTAGATATGCGTCGGACCTGGAAGCTGTTGGGTTCTGCGCTACCTGGAGTATAGGAGCTCCATCTATGCTTCCTTCCTGTAGTGAATCTGTATAAGACCGGTGGTCTTGATAAAGTTGTATGTTTGTGTATTTAATTACTGTGTGTGTTTAGAATTTAGGTTTTTAATTACAATATGAAATTTTCTATACAATAATCCCTTGAATCAATATTGAGTAAAATTAATCATGCCTCCAGGGAAAAGTATCTTTTGTTTCAAAAAGACCTGGATGCTATATTTATGGCGAACTAAATAACTTAGTCCTTATTTCTGCTCCGCGCTTATGGAATTGAAGACTTGGGGCGATGGCTTCGACCTTTCATATTAAATCTTACTTTTCCTTATTACTAATAATTGTATATAGTTGCGGAACTACTGGTTTCCTGTGCTGCTCTTTTCCTGATATTGCACCTTGTACGGAGAATCTGTATAAGACTATTGTCTTAATAAAGGCTTTGTGTGTGTGTGTGTTTTAAAAAGACAAAAAATTGAAAAGACACTTTTCCCTGTGGAGGCCTGATTAATTTTGATCAATATGATATTTGGAAAATATTATTTGCTGTTTAAGAATTTATTTTTCAAAAATAATATAGATAGATAATCTGTTTTTTAATTATTTTTCGACATTCTGCAGTTCCAAAATCACTTTATTAGGTACCGCTCAACAAGAGCAACCTAATTTATGATAATTGAAACAATGAATAATATGTGAGTTATTCACATATTAAACAAAAGGTTAACGCGGGATTAAATCCCGGTTCATGACTGTCGGGAATCGAAGGTGTTACCCATTCGTCCACCGACTTTTATGCGTTTCGACATCATGGTGACACTTTCCAATCGCGTCAACTTCTTTGTATTTTAGTAAATCGTAACTATAATTTTATTTCAGAATTAAAGAACACTTATTTTTCCGAGGATGGCGTCAGTAAATCACCAAAACGTCAGTAAATAAATACCTAAGATGTGTATCAGTATTATTTTTTAAAAGAAACTTAGTGTTTCCCTGTAATTATAAGCTATTTTCTATTATTAAAATTATATATATATATATATATGTAATATGATGCAATTGTTATTACACTATAATATTTGATGTATTACACTGTTGTAGAATCCTGTCGACTTAACCGTTCTGTGGCAATATCGTTGCGGGGTTTCTTGTTGTTGGATGCGAATGGTGAGATTTGGTTGAAGCGCAGCCGTTTGAGTGGAAGTTGCAGCATACAGTTAGGAATAATCAGGACACGTGATTGGGTTTGAAAATAAAAGGCAACTGGGTTGGAGGGAAGAAAGCTTGAGAAGAGTTGAGCGATTTGACTTATTAATTAGTTGATCACATGGCGATGATGGGATTTAGATGAAATGAGCGGAGAGAGAGAGATCTCTAGAGTAGATGTTACCTTGTTGGAAGCGAAGGAGCAACTCCACAACTGTAGGTGTTGTTCCTATGATAGCGAAGGCGTAACTGACCATTCTTGCTTTTCGATTTAACACCAAGACTCAGTTTCTCTGTGATTGGTCGAGAGATGTCACATGATCTTTTCCTATTGGTTGACCTACTTAAGGTGCTGTCTTCTGATTGGCCCGCGGCTCTCCTTGATGAAAGATATGGTCTGCTTGATAGGAAGTGTCGGGTAGCTTGACGCTTATAACTTCGACGGATATTAGATACGTCCTGTCTTTGCCGGAAATATTGGGTGTTAGCTTAAACATTTATAACTTCTGGTCACTAGATACGTCCTGTTTTTCCAGGAAGTGTCGGTTTAAACTTAGCTCGCAGGGACCCGGGGTCAGAAGGTTAACTGCGTCGTTATTAATAAATATGTTCTCCTCTAGATTTACTTCCTATGTCTTTTGTTACTTTCTTTCCTCCAGTTACCTTATTCTTTTATTAAATCTTTGTAAATCATACATGATACATACATAGTGGGTCGGGGTTGCATTTAATTATATACAAATTATGACAGATGCGCCCCCTACATGTGAAGAATTCAAGAAGGGGTTAGCCTGAGAGAATTCTGTAAAGTGAAAAATAATTTTGTGGGAAAATTAGTTGTGGGTATTGAGTCTATATACAAGCATTGGTGGCGATATAATAAGTAAAATAGAATGGTGTTGATGATATAGGTTGAGTATAATTAATAGAAATCAAAAAATTTTTTAATTGTAAGAAATCAATGAATGTTATGGTACATAGTGGGCTAAAAAAGGAAAATGTGCCTAAACGAACTCTACTCGAGATAAGAAAGGAGATCGAGGGAGTTCTATTAAGGTTTTTGAAATCAAAATAAAATAAAATAAAAGTTTTTTGAGCGAAATCAAAGTTGAGTGCTTGATTGAATGGTGAAAAAAAAAGGAAAAATGCCTAACCATATTCTATTCGAGATTGGGAATGAAATCGAAGGAATTCTATTAGGTCTTTTGAGAAATCAAAAATAAAAATAAAATAAAAGTTTTTTGAGCGAAATCAAAGTTGAGTGCTTGGTTGAATGGTGAAAAAAAAAAGGAAAAATGCCTAATCATATTCTAGCTCGAGATTGGGAATGGAAACCGAGGGAATTTTATTAGGGCTTGTGAGAAATCAAAATAAAAATAAAAATAAAATTTCATAAGGTATTTTGAAATCAAATAAAAATAAAAGTGGTTGAGCGAAATCAAAGTTGAGTGTTTGGAAAAAAAAAGAAAAATGAACAATAAAAAGGTTTCTCTCAACAACAAAGGGTGATTTAATGTTTTTAGTTTAATCGAAAGCCAGTGAGTTTTCGTTGATAATTGAGTTGTGGCAGTATAAGCTAAGTGGTAAATAGAATGATAATTGATAAATAAAAATGATAATATAAACTAATTGAAAAAAAAAATGATAATTAATGATTAAAAGTGGTAATAAGTTGAATAAATTGATAAATTGATTAAATATTTAAATTTTAATTGAGAGAAAATAATGAAAATGATTGATATGAAAAATAAGGTGTATTGGTTGGAACCCATTGGTATCTACATGCCCTGATCTACATGTATTGGTTGCTCCATTTTGCCCTATAAATGTTTTACTTGCTCAATTATGCCCTATAAATTTTTTGTCTGATCTGTAGCGACACTTAGGTGAAAAACGTGATTCTAGCCCTCAAGTGCGTTTATGCTGTGTGTACAGGAGACATGGAAATCTATATAACCTTTATGTGTAATTTTTTTGTCTTTGTGTGTGTGTTGTGAAAAAATGTTAGAAGTCGGTTGTGTAAGAAATGTGTGAGCTAGTTCTATGTGTTGTCTCGTGGATGTGTAATTGGGTGGTAAAAATCGATATGTAGACTCGAACTGGAATCAAAAATCGGTGGCATAGCGAGGTTCCCAGTTGACCTCAATAGGGGATCTTCTCATTGTAATTAGAGATACGGAAGTGGGGTGTGTCGGGCAAACGAGAGGGAATGAAATTGGAGATCGGACGAAGGCGCTCCGCTTTGTTTACAGAGGCCGAATTTATCGCTGCGGACTACACTTCCTGTCGTGGTGTCTCAAAATTCTCATTTCCTGCCGTCTATTTATTTTTGGTGCGGCTCAGATCTTGTTTTTGGAGCGTGATTTCTCCGACACTGGTTGGTCATCTTTCAGTTACTGCTATCTTTTCGGAGTTTATTTAGATTTTCTGCGAAGATGGTTCCTAAAATTATGAGAAGTTTTATAAATGTTTGTCCTAAATTAAAAACTACCTCTTGTAGTTCGAAGATTTTCTGCGCGGGCATGGCATAGATAAACAAGTAATTAATGAATAAAATTGGGATACAGTTGTACGGTAGAACTAATAAACCAAGGGTAAAAATCAGATGAAAGATAGGATATTGTCCCATGTTCGTCCATATTTTTATAACTGGGGACTCTGAAATATTTGCTTGAACCTTATTAATTGTAGAATTTGAATGATTGGTAGGTTCGCAGTTCTCCTGTTTGATATCTTTAGGGGGTGGTGTGATATGATTGAGCTGGTTGTCAGGTTTGCAGTTTTTAACATCGGGGAAGAGTGATGTAAATCGTCTTGTTGCAAAAATGGCAGGGTCTAAATGCTTGAAAGGTTCGCTGCTGGTGGGTTTGAACCTTAATGACTCTGTTGGGAATAATTCGGGTGTTAAATGTTTGAAAGGAAACGTGTAATTGGGGTTGTGCTTTATATGATAGGTGTTAACGGCGGGTGGTGATATATAATGGATTTTTTCTGTATACAGTTTAAGTTTGTTGACGTGGATTGTGTCAGTGTCTCTTTGAAGTGGTTGATTTGGTCGATCTATGCGGACCACATTTGGTGAAATAATTTCTAATATTGTGTGAGGTCCTGTGAAATATGGCGCAAGTTTCCCTGTATTTGGGTGGTGATATAATTTTACTAACACTAGATCACCTACTTCGAAATGTGGTTGCTTGTGTCGTTGGTCATAAGTGTTTTTGTCTTGTAAATGTTTGTTTTGTGTGCGTGTGTGTGCAATTTTTCTAGCTTTGTCGATATCTGGGTACGGTGTGTTATGATTAGAGATTTCTGGGGGTAGGATACCAAACATTAAGTATATGGGTGGAAAACCTGTGGTAGAGTGGGGTGTCTTGTTATATATAAGTGTAACCTTCTTGACCAACTTGGTCCATGCGACCTTAGGATTTTCTAGGTGTAATAACCTAAGTTTTCCCGTGAGGGTGGCGTTCAGGCGTTCACATAGACCGTTGGCCTGTGGATTGTTACTGGTTGTGAGCAATGGGTGAATATTTCTATTAAGTAGAAAACTACGAAATTTGGGTGAAGTGAAGGCAGGGGCTCTATCCGTAAGAAGGCGTTTTGGAGAACCATCCTGGAATACTCGCTTAAGTACCTGTTGGTAGGTGGTGGTACTGGTGGATTTAGATGGAAAAGCCCACGCGTAGCGTGAAAAATGATCGACTACCACATGGAGGTATATCTTGGTGTTGCCATATTTGGCAAATCCTGCTATGGTGTCCAGAGATAAAAGGTCGAAGGGTTCTTTAGATTCCGGAGGTTGACTTAATTCTCCGTAAGTGGGTCCTACTGGACGTTTTGTTAATTGGCAGGTGGGACAGGTCTTAACTTTTTGTTTAATATCTTTTGACATACCTTGCCAGTAATATTGTGTGGAGATAATTCGTGACATTTGGGAAATACCGGGGTGATTGTATTGTGTGTGTACTGTTTGTAAGAGTTGTTGTATGAGTGGTTTTGGAAGTATAATCTTGGTTACACCTTTTCGGGAAACTGTATGTAATCCATTATGATCAATGGTCAAACTAGACTCTTTCGATGGAGGAGGTTGGTGGGTCTTGATAAGGGTGGCGTCCAAGAATCCACAAAACGGGTTCCGGGACAAGAGATCTGCTTCATATTGTAGTTTTCCCTTTATGTAGCGGACCTCATATTCGTAACTCGATAGTCGTAAACTCCATCGAAACAGTCTGCCGGACGGGTTCTTGATGGCTTTCAACCACTGCAATGCGTGATGGTCAGAAAATATAGTAAATTTTCTGCCCATAAGGTAGATGCGAAACTTCTCCACACTCTCAACGATTGCTAAGCACTCAAGTTCAGAGATGGAGTAGTTTTTCTCGTGTGGGCGCAATGTTCGGCTGAAATATTGAACTGGATATACGTTCCCGTCAGGGTGAACTTGTTTGAGAATGCCTGCTATACCGAGGGTGGATGCATCGCAATACACTTGGCATGGCAGACCTTCTTTGTAAAGGTGTAAAATGGGGTGTTGTGTGAGTTTTCCTTTCAGGTCAATGAACGCCTCTTGACAAGCTTCATTCCAGTTCCACACGACGTCCTTTTTGAGGAGGTTGTTGAGTGGTGCTCGCAAGCGAGCGTATTCCCGGAATGAATTTGTTATAGACGTTCACAGCGCCTAAGAAGGATTGTAGTGTTTTTCGGTTGTGTGGTTGTTTAATGGCGTGGATGATGTCGGTATTGCGTGTAAGTGGTGTAATTGTACCAGCTGTGATGGTGTAACCTAGAAAATTTATGGATTGCTTAAAAAATTCGCATTTTGCGAAGTTAAGTTGTAACTTCTCCGCTTCGCAAAAGTCGAAAAATTGTCGCAGGTGGTTTTGATGTTCCTCCAATGTGTTGGAGTAAATGATGAAATCATCAAAGTAATGTGCCACACAGTCAAGTCCGTGTCTCTGTAGGACCTGACTTATGGCTCGTTCGTAAATCTGAGGACTGGTTTTTAACCCGAAAGGTAATCGAGTGGGTTGGTATAATCCTTCAAAGGTGGCAAATGCTAACAGTGGTCGAGAATCGGGGTGTATTGGGACTTGCCAATACGCAGAGGATATGTCGGCCGTGGAGAAATATTTGGCTTGTGCGAGGTGGTCTAGGATATCCTCGATTCTCGGGAGGGGATGGACATCAGAGCTGATTAGCTCGTTCACCTTCCTATAATCGATACAAAACCGTTTGGTCTTGTCGCGCTTAGTGACGAGGGTGACAGGGCTCGAGAAAGGTGAAAAAGATTGCTCTATGATGCCGTTCTCCAGCATTTGTTGTATTTGGTTACGGATTTCTTGTTGGTCACATATCGGAACACGATATGGACGTATGGTGATTATTTTTTCGGAATTCGTGGGTATTTTTACTGGTGGAATCCGTAAGCACGGTACGTTGAATTTGTCCTGTGAAAAAATGTGAGTGTACCTTTGTAGAAGTGTTGTGAACTGTGGTGTATAATGAGTGTTAGGTGTTATGTTGTAGTATGCATGTGGTAAAGGGTTTTGTTGTGTATTAGTGTGAGTGTCGAGTTCGTTGTGTGGGTTGGTCATGTGAGAGTTGTGCAACGGTGTGTGATCACCTATGTTTTTGGTATGCGAGTTATCCCGCTGTGTGGGTGCGTTTTGGACAGGTTCATAAGTTGAAGTTGTTGTGGTTTGATTATTTGAGGGCATGTAAAAAGGGCAATTGGCTTTAGTGAAAAAGGGGCATGTAGATAAGTGGGGTTTTCTCAATGAATGCACGCAATGGTTGTCATAGGCGGAAAGTTGGGATGTGGGGAAAAATTTTTGTGACATCGCCTGACACTGCCAGTACGTGCATACATTGGACACATGATTAAAAGGGTAGGAAAGGGTAGACAATGGGGCGCCCAGCTGGAGTATAGTGCATTTATTAAAATCTATGGTTAATCTGAATTTATGGAGGCTATTGATACTAAGAATTCCGAATGGCAATGGTGCATTCACTACATGGAAATACTCCTTTCGTGATATTTGTCCTATTGTCAGTGGGATAGATAGTTTACCCATGGTTTTTGCAAATCCGTTTAGGGTTTGGAGGTGTAGTGAATGTCCCTCAAGGGTTAAATTAGGCAGGTGGGTTTTTAGCATATGATAAATATTATATGGCACTATACTCAGGCTGGCGCCTGTATCAATTAAAAAGGGGCATGATACATTAGGGGCTAGAAAAAGTTTGACAGTCAGTTGGTTTAGGGATCCTACCTCAGTCTCGAAAGGGCTGCTCGGCTGGGGTGTCCCTGGCTTGACTTGGTTGTTGTGGAATCGTGGCTGGTTGTTTTGGGACTGTTTGCACCGTCCGGACTTTTTCGTGGGTCGTCGGGACTGGTCGAAGTCGCATTCGCTGTGCCAGTGTCTCGCGCCGCAGAACTTGCAGTTGGACGGCGGAAGAGGTGCATTCCATGCACCTGGGCGTCGGGGTGTGCTGTGGTACGGACCCGACATTGTGGGTGGTTGATCTTCTCTGGATCGCGTTGCCGGTACACTGGGCCCGTGGATCCGCTGTACCAGTCGGAACCACTCTCCTAGGTTCTCGGGAGGCACTACGCGGACTAGGCGCTGGTCGTTGAATGGCAGTCCTTCTGTCAGCGTCTCGAGGATCACCTCTTGTGGAAGTCCTAGTTGCAATCCCATGGCGGTTTTCTCCCGGTAGTAGGTCTCTAGGTTGGCTTGTCCAGTAAGTTTCATGGCGAAATATTTCGCAAAGGACGCTTCGCTTGATTCAGGGTAGAGATCTAGGAGGATTTGTCTCACCTGGAAATAACTCCGGTCGGCCAGTCGAAGTTTCCTGAAGAGCTCCAGGGGTTGTCGCACCAGGTAGTTTGGCAGGCGCAGTAATTTTTCTTGTTCTCCCATGGATGCGTCTTCCATTATTCGGTCGAACGTCTGGAAAAACTGTGTCGCGCTGTATGCGCCGTCGAAAGGTGGGATCGCCGACACCGCTCCATCAGAAATTTTTACTCGCGTCAGGAGTGTTGACAGTTGGTTGACGGCGTCCGCTAGGGGCGCAGTTGTCTCTCGGCCGGTCATCTCCTGTCTTTCTCTTGCCGGTTCGTTCTCTCTTACTTCTTGCCTTCTTTCCATTGTTTCCGTCGGACCGTCTGACTTTACGCCTATGGGATCCTGATTTAATTCCATCTCACTATCCTGTCGACTCTGTGTAATATGATGCAATTGTTATTACACTATAATATTTGATGTATTACACTGTTGTAGAATCCTGTCAACTTAACCGTTCTGTGGCAATATCGTTGCGGGGTTTCTTGTTGTTGGATGCGAATGGTGAGATTTGGTTGAAGCGCAGCCGTTTGAGTGGAAGTTGCAGCATACAGTTAGGAATAATCAGGACACGTGATTGGGTTTGAAAATAAAAGGCAACTGGGTTGGAGGGAAGAAAGCTTGAGAAGAGTTGAGCGATTTGACTTATTAATTAGTTGATCACATGGCGATGATGGGATTTAGATGAAATGAGCGGAGAGAGAGAGATCTCTAGAGTAGATGTTACCTTGTTGGAAGCGAAGGAGCAACTCCACAACTGTAGGTGTTGTTCCTATGATAGCGAAGGCGTAACTGACCATTCTTGCTTTTCGATTTAACACCAAGACTCAGTTTCTCTGTGATTGGTCGAGAGATGTCACATGATCTTTTCCTATTGGTTGACCTACTTAAGGTGCTGTCTTCTGATTGGCCCGCGGCTCTCCTTGATGAAAGATATGGTCTGCTTGATAGGAAGTGTCGGGTAGCTTGACGCTTATAACTTCGACGGATATTAGATACGTCCTGTCTTTGCCGGAAATATTGGGTGTTAGCTTTAACATTTATAACTTCTGGTCACTAGATACGTCCTGTTTTTCCAGGAAGTGTCGGTTTGAACTTAGCTCGCAGTGACCCGGGGTCAGAAGGTTAACTGCGTCGTTATTAATAAATATGTTCTCCTCTAGATCTACTTCCTATGTCTTTTGTTACTTTCTTTCCTCCAGTTACCTTATTCTTTTATTAAATCTTTGTAAATCATACATGATACATACATAGTGGGTCGGGGTTGCATTTAATTATATACAAATTATGACATATAAATAAAAAGGCATATATTGAATAAAAAAATAATATTCTTCAATATCTCAGTTGACACACACACACCACACACTGAATGCCAACCTTTTTCAAGGTACAACAACGTATTTATATAAACAACAAATCAGCACCTCACAAAAAGGTTGGCGTTCAGGGCAATTTTTTAAATTCCAATATATGCCTTTTTAAATAAAGATATATTAATGGATTGCTCAATGCGCGAAACACGTTCGTGGATGGCTTTGTTGATTTTTTAAGAAATTGGGTTGGCCAAATATCAGGGAACAGGCTAAATCAATGTTTAGTTGATTTCTGTTCCACTAGATAGCCCTCTGCCATCTAAAAGCATATGTGACCCTGGTCAGGATATGCCTTTTTTATTTTTAATATCAAAACTTGACCTTTTTATTTTTTATTTTTTCTATTATTTTTCACAAGTATATACTTGTATATACGATTACCATAATAATAACCTCAAAATATGGGTGTGTTATTTCAGATTCGTTGATCTACCCATACCAGCAGTCATGCCGATTTGCCTTCCTCTTCAACATCTCCCATTTTGTAGATCCATCAAGCAGAAAGACCTCGCTGACAATCCATGCTCCCTATTATCTTGCCAATCCTTACTTCACTGGAAATGTACTCAAGGGAGGTCTTGCTGAAATCATCCAATTCTCTTTTGTAATGAAAAAAACTTTAATAAAATATTTATATTCATTTTTTATAAGGTGCGGCGCACGCAACTATATTTTAAATAAACAAATGCCTTCATTATTGTCACATGAAGGACACATGCCATTTTTACGACCTTGTAATTCGAAAAATTCTAAATTCTATCCTCACTATTAGTAATTACAGTTCATTTTTGACTTAAAGTTATTTACTTGGTGATCTTATAGTAAAATTCTATATTGCACATCGGAGAATACTCCATTCCTTTCTTCAGGAAAACCATATCAAAATCTTCAGTTAGAAGGATACAGTATGCCATATTTGCAAAGAAAAAATATAAATATCTAATTACATCTTTGAGTGTCAGTATATTAGCGAAGAGAGGCGTTCTTCTCAAAATAAACGATAACCAACTTACCTCAGTGTAACGTATTTTAACAAGCGTCATATATGGCGAACGGTTGCTCTGTCCCTATATAACTTTTACGAAGCAATAAGCAGGAAAAGGATCTTAGATTCATCGTTTTCACCTCCACTACATGATGGTAATTAATCATCGTGAGGATATCGTTGCAAGCCGGCAATGAGAGAGAATAATCTGTATAAAACTGGTGTCATTAGAAGAGAAAATTGTAAAGTATAAAATCAGAATATAAATAGTAGCAATGCTTTATTTGTGCAAAGTACAAACTTTCGGATCTTTATAATCCTTCTACAGGCGTAGGAATGGGGATATATGAAAATAAATGATAGGTATGAGGTGAAAATATATGACTCATATGTCACCACCTACGGCATCAAAGCAGCAATGGCCATTGTTCAATAATTCACAGAAGAACTCAATACGACATCTGGTATCCTCAAAGGTTACTAACAAAAACGCCCTTACGCCGAGAAGATATGCAACTGCCACTAAAGGAGATATATGCTCATTTTCTCTACTTATAGCTATAACTGTAGAAGGATTATAAAGATACGAAAGCTTGTATTTTTCACAAATAAACAATTTGCTACTATTTATATTCCTATTTTATAAAACTGATGTCTAAATAAAGGCTTTGTGTGAGTCACCTCGTAATCCACCGGTGATGTTTGTCGCATTATCTTCTAAGATGTATCTTCCTGTAGTTTGTCCTCTCTTCTGTCCTATTGGTGTACCATTTAGTACCAGTTATTGATGGTATATTTAACTTCTCTCCCTATCATATATCTGTTTAGATTTAGTTTTCCTGGTAATTGTTCTAGATGTTTATCATTCTTTCGCTTCTTCGAATTATTAATAGGTTTGATAACTATTGATAAAATTTTTCAGGTTTGGATAGTTTTGGCATATTAAATGTTAAATCCAAAATGGTCAATGCCTCTCTTCCGTAAATCATGAAATATGGTATATACAACAACAACAAGAACAAAAAGCTATATTAAGACCTTTTAATCTTATACAGATTCTCCAAGCAAAATGTAGGATACATGCGAGAAAAAAGTGATACACCTTAATGGTAATATGATATTTATATGCTGGGAAAATTATATAAAGACAATCAAAATAATAGATTAGTCTGGGTAAATTGGAGGAAAATAAATTTATTATACATGGATTTACCGCGGATTCACCGCAAATGAAGTTAAAAAAACAAAATCTAATAACAATCAATATTGAGATATCGAAATTTATACATTGTAATTAAGACATTTGAGCTCATAAACATATTTGGAAGAGTAAATTCGAGGAAAAGAAAAAGGGAAAAAACACTGAAAAATATGATGAATATATCCCGTAGTGTTCTGTATAGAGGGATTATAGGTGAAAGTGACAAATGGAAAAATTTCGTTCCAATTTTAATGTCTCTCATTGATGTCCATCATATCAGTGAGGGTGCGATTCATTCTTTCTGTTTGGACATGGGTTCGGTTATGATATCTCGTCGCTTATTATAGAGCGTATTAAATTATGTTCTTTTTTTATGATTCAATGCATTTATGATTCATTGTGTATTATGTCCGTGCCTATTTGCCACAACCCACCACCTTTAATTTCATCAAACTTTATTTTTGCGCAGACCATAACAATTTCGTATATGTGTGTGTGTATACATATTTAATATAAATATTACTATTGTGTATGCGTACATTTTTATTTAGAAATATTTTTTAATATAGATATTCTTGCAATCTCTCTCCTTACAGAAAAAGAGAGAGAGAGACATTTGAACACTTTTATTGACATCTTGTCAATTAGGTTTTACAAAATAAATGAAGAATAATGGGAATATTTACAATAAATTATGAGTTATTATGAGATATATACCATTTCTCAAAAAAAAAAAAAAGAAACTATATTCAATATAAAATATATTGGCTTTTAACAAATATTTTCTAAATAGCAACGAGACGTATGTGTTTCAGACTGAGCACCATCTTCTATCCGCTCCCTACAAGACAAACTGCTATGACTACATTGGGAACTGGCAAAAAACCAAGGGACCTCTCTCAAAACCAGTAAGTCATAGAATTAATAAAATATGCTGCGATGACATATGATATAACAATTTATTCCAATCTTTTATCAGAGATCTGAACTTTCCTAGACCAAAATAAATTACATGGTAATGGGAAAGTTTAAGGTTTTCTTTAAAGAAGGTTTTAATAGAATCCTTTTTTCTGCTGAAAACAAGGAAATTCTTTAAAAATCCTACAAAATGAAGTCAACCAATTTTTAACCACTTTATCTAAGCACGATGCATTAGTGCACGCGTGCGATCTGTTATAAAAAAATGTTAAATATATTATATTTTAATAACTTTCTCAAAGAGAGAGATTAAATATAACTCATAACCTTTTACCAACCTATTTAATTTAATTCTATCATATATCCTATTTTAAAAAGGTGAAAAATGCTTAAACCCCTCAAGTTTTTTTTTTCTAGTAGAAGATACCTCTATTAATAAAAAAGATCAGTATAGTATATATATATATACAAATATATATCTCTACTATTATATATATTTTTGGTTATTCCTAGTACACGTGGTACAGGCCATAATAATCATTTTCTTCTTCTATCTTATCTTCACTCAATCATATTAGGGTCTCAAATTTGTATAACTTGACAACCATCATGATTGGGTGAAGTAGATGCGTCTGCCTTTGTCATTAAGACTGGGAGCACTACTCAGTGGCAGGCCGACTTAGCTCCAAAATAAATGGCCGCCTCTGACATGAGGAACAGATGCCATGTGCAGCCGCTCCTAACATGGAGTACAGACGCTGCTCATCCTGTATCCCTGGATTAGGAGCCCTTACAGGGTACTATCAGCCGGGCCAGCTGAGCTCGGGGTTTTTAGTGAGCTTGTTACTGCTCCCCCTCTTCCTTTTTCATCCGGGCTTGGGACCGGCAAAGGCGGAGTTCATAATAATCATGGTGGGTAGAAGTAGGCGACTGCTTTTACTGTAAGTGCACCACATGTCTACAGATGTGAAAAGCAGTTCGACTTTGCACTTACAAGTGTGCCATACCCGTTTAGTTACTTTCACTCGCTTGTTATTATATTACATTTTAAAATATTTCAGTATCTCTCTCATAAGCAACGAAGACACTACACTTTGATCTCAGCCAAAAGGCCGAGAAGCAACGAGGAGTATGGAATTAATCTTCACATAGATCATTTTGAGTGCAATTTCTGAATCTATTGTCGTATTTTCTATTTTTGAGAACTGTGAAGTTTATATTAGCTTATCGAAGAATTACATTAAAACAAGTGTAATAAGCACAGAGAATTTCAAATATTGGGAAATAAATATATTTTTGAATTTGAAAAAAATTGAGACGAGTTTCAAATTGATGTGTTAAACTATATGTGGTATACTATACTAATCAACATAATAAATTTGCGTAAAATTAATTTCGAACGTTTTTAAATTGAAAATTTTGCATATTTTTTATTTACATATAATCAGCTTTTTATGTAATACTGTAGAACCTCCCTGTAAAGAACACCTAATTGCAGATCCAAAGTGTCCTTTTGTGAGAGGTGTCCTCTTATAGGAGAGTTGCTAAATAGTAAAAATGGTCATTTTGTATATGAAAACTGTCCTTTATAGAGAGGTGTTCTCTAGCATGAGGGTCCTCCCATTGAGGTTCTACTGTATATGCAAATTTCTTTTAATTATCTTTATTTCCATTAAAAATCCTAATTGTTTGTTCGTTAACTATATTTTATCTAGGTGTTTGTTAGTTAAAAATTCACTTATGCAAATCCTGGGCAAGGCCGGTTTATATTATTCTATTTATATTAAACCTTCCTAAGGATATTCGTCTTAAAAGCGACCACATCTCAGAACGCTTGACTGTGAAATGACTTGACCTGAACTATAGAAACCACTGAAAGATAATTTATATTCAGCAAAAGGCAGGAATTTCATGTTCAAGTTGAAAAGTTCATAGGAGGTTCTAAAAGAAACGATATATCCTTTTAAATTTTCCAGGAATTCTTATACAATTTCAGACTTTGTAACACATAGAGCTTTTAATTCAAAATATAACATTTGACATGGAGTTTCTACTTTTGATTTTATCAAAATAGGTTTATATTTGTTATTTATTGTATCACTGTTGTTTCAGGCATGTGAGGCAGCCTGTATTGCCAACATGACAATCACCAAATGTGGATGTATTCCCATCCATGTTCTTTCTGTATCTACTGTTGAATTTTGCGTAGCAGGTATGTGTTGGAATGGCACACACGTTACATGCCACATTTGGCACAAATACGACACACACATCACATGCCACCCATAACACTCACTACAAATACGACACACACATCACATGCCACCCATAAAACTCACTACAAATACGACATCACACCTCACGTTCCACACATAGCACACACCATACATACGACATCACACCTCACATTCCACACATAGAACACACCACACATACGACATCACACCTCACATTCCACACATAGCACACACCATACATACGACATCACACCTCACATTCCACACATAGCACACACCATACATACGACATCACACCTCACATTCCACACATAGAACACACCACACATACGACATCACACCTCACATTCCACACATAGAACACACCACACATACGACATCACACCTCACATTCCACGCACACATACCATAATACATATACTATACATACCTCACACTCACACATTTAGCACACAGCTCACATACCGCACATATCACCTACCACATACACCACACATTCCACAAACACCAAGCCCACAGGCATAACACCTTGTGCCTAATGTTTCCTGATATCGAAATATATTTTATTATTCAACATGCAAAATGACCATTGCAGGTGCATGTGTCCAGAAGATAAGGCGTGCCTTGATACTCTGGATGTTGAGACATGCAACACCAAATGTCTTCCTGATTGTCAGTATGTAAAAGAAGCATCATATTTTATAAGCAAGGTGCATAATTTGTTGCAGTGAGGTGGTGTATCACTTCTCTGTATTACATAGACATGTGGAACTTCTGGTGAGTATTTAAATAAATTAACTTAGTCCCCTATTTCTGCTCCGCGCTTATGGAATTGAAGATTTGAGGCGATGGCGTCGACCTTTCATATTAAATCTTACTTTTCCTTATTACTAATAATTGTATATAGTTGCGGAACTACTGGTTTCCTGTGCTGCTCTTTTCCTGTTATTGCACCTTGTACGGAGAATCTGTATAAGACTAACGTCTTAATAAAGGCTTTGTGTGTGTATTTAAATAAATGTAGATTGATATAAAATGTATGTGTTCAGAGTGATCGGTGTGGATAGTCAGAATTTATGGTTTGAAGCGTATATACCTCCTTGATTGCAGAAATTCACATATCCATTGACATTTTACCAATCAGTATAAAAACCATTCAATCCTTCCATATATAAATATATATATATATACTAGCCGAATGACCCAGGCAACGCCCAGGATTTACCCGATTAAATGTTTTTATTCAAATACTATTCGTTACAATTACAAATTGGCGCCGTGGATGTCACTCTTGTGAAACGTCCCGCTCCAAACTTTGTGTCAGAGAAGCGATATTTTTATAAAGAGATGATCTGGCTTTGTGTCTTCTGCTCGAATGAATGTTTTTCTGTTAGAATTTTGTTGCTGCACACTAAAATTGAACTGGCTTCACCCGTGGTCTCAGCTTTTTGGAATTTTTCCCGATATAATTTTGTATCTGATAATCAAACATGATACAGCAATATTGTCATCATCATTTTCTGACTAAAAAACAACTATTTTTGCCCAGAACCTGTAAATTTTATTTTTTTTATTGGCTAAAAATCCGATAAATATATTTTCCAGATTTTTTTCTATGTCCTGTCAAAACACGTTTTACATGTACATTAAGTCAGCTGATATTACCTCCTATCTTCACCGCTAGAGGCGCTGCTTGCGAGCGAAAAGGCAAATTTGCAACGCAATTTGCAAATAACTCGAATAATATTCGGGATTGAGACCTGAAATTTTCACTATAAGTTTTTCCAGATTTGACTCTATATACTGTTAAATTTCAGTCAGATTAGTTACGTATTGTGGACGTGTATAGCCGACATAGATACCCACAAACATACATACATACATACACTGACATTTATATAAATAGGGATAATAAACACAAAGAAGGCATATCCTGACTAGAAGCACATGTGCTTCTTTAGATGGCTGAGCGCCATCTAGTGGGACAGAAGTCAACTAAACATTGATTTAACCTATTCCTTGATATTTGGCCAACCTGATTCTTGTTAAATCAAGAAAATCCATCCACGAACGCTTTCGGGCTGCTCGGCCCTCGCCAGCGTGGTGCAGGCTGTACCTCAATGATCAAATAATTAATCCCAAGAGGTCCTCGGAGAAATCAAGAAATAGATACCCATTTCATCGCTTTTGTGAATATGGTTAGATTAGTTTCTTAAAGAAGAAAATGATTTTCTTTAAAAAATCGATAATTAATTTAAATAGCTGAGGGCTTATATATTTAAATAAAAAAAATATAAATCGATTTAAGCTTATTTTGATTAGTTCAATTTTCAAATGAAAATAAATCACTTTGTTAACTCAAATGAGACATACTACACGTCCTATAACCGATATTTTATGCTAGCCGAATGACTCGGGCAACGCCCGGGTTTTACCCGATTAAATATTATTATTCAAATACTATTCGTTACAATTATAAATTGACGCCGTGGATGTCATTCTTGTGAAACGTCCCGCTCTAAACTTTGTGTGGTTTTAAAATATAAAAATGTAAATTTTCACAACAATTATTGAAAATTGTATTTGAAGTGTCAAGAAAAAACGTTTTACCTGTATATTAGGTCAGCTGATATTATCTCCCATCTTCACCGCTAGAGGCGCTGCTTTCGAGAGAAAGGGCAAATTTGCAACTCAAATTTGCAAATAACTCGCAGAATATTCGGGATAGAGCCCTGAAATTTCCACTTTAAGTTTTTACAGATTCTACTCTATATACTGTTAAAACATTAGTCAGATTAGTTACGTATTGTGGACGAGTATAGCCGACAAATATACAAACATATATACATACAATGACTTTTATATATATAGGGATTATGCCTACTCTCTTTATTTTCTGAGATATAATTTAATTGAGATCAATCTCAACATGGATAAGAAATCTATTTACTTCGTTGTTAACACAAAGAAATAACGCGCCATCTATACACATTAAATGGAAGGATTTAAGCACAAATGTTTCTTTAATATATAATACAAACTCCTACGTAATTTATATATATATATGGCGCGTTATTGCATTGTGTTAATTTATGCCAAACTGGCCTTGTCTTTATTGTTTGCGGAAGAGTATAGTTCGATGCAAATATTTATATGTCCTATAAGCTTATGTCCATAGTTTTCTTAAATACCATTTCTGAGATTCTACCCTTCAGTGCTGCGTATATAAGCAGAATCGTCCAATACATTCCCGGATAGTTGGCGACTTTAGCACGCTCCAGGAATCCGGGTTACCTCAAGAGAGAGAGAGTCCAATACAGTATTAGAGCTCTGAGAAGCGTTCTGGTGGATAAAACTGGCGAAACCGCTGGGAGGGTTCGCCACTGATGAGCCAAGCCCTCTCAATATATTATTTCATCGCAGTAAGGACAGTAGAAGTTTGTACTGTATATAAAAGAAACATTCGTTCTTAAATCCTTTCATTTTACATTATTGTATTTGAATTAATTCACTTGTGTTTTTTCCAGTTGGACCATGTAATGTACTTTGCCGCCATTGAGTTCAGAGTTTTACCCAAGCTGAGTATCAACTTGCTGGATTATACAATGTAAGAGAATCCCTATTTGATAATTCTCGGAAAATAT
>CP092885.1:15039211-15073943 GCA_030710605.1 Cordylochernes scorpioides
AAGAACAAAATTTTCTACAATGATTTTCCTTGAAGAAATAACGACACGAATACTGTCCTTTCTGCAAGTTCCTTCCCTTATATCTTACTCCATGTGCGCACGAGAGCTGCGCATTTTACATCATTTGCATAACTCGGTTAGGCGCGTCTACCCTGAAATTTGCATAATTTTCTGGCCACTATTTTTTGGTGTTCCATTTTCAATGTCACTCAGTGTATATATATGTAAACTCATTGCATCGCTTCTAACATTTTAATTCAAATATTTTCTGAATATTATTATTATTTTCAAAGTTATGTGGTCTACCCTCACACACAACACAAATATAACTTCCACGTCATTGTATTCATTATAATCTGCCCCTTTTTCTAAAAATTTACAACACTTGTGTTACCAAAGATTTTAGGTAAAAGAGACACACATTTAGCAACAAATGATTTATTAAGGAGATCATATATGATTAAAAGGGAAAAAAGTACGAAAAGAAAAGAGAGTTCATGTTATTTTCAGGGAAGGGTGTAATCACCAAGAAGGTGATTCGAAATCTTGAGAAGTCCGTTAGTGACGATGTTCATCTTTGAACTGGTTCTCTCGGACTTTGTTCCTTTGCAGTTTCACGGCATTGGTTATCTTCGGTACTCTCAAAATCAAGACCTTCAATGTTACTCACATTTAAATCTTCTAAATTTGTGAAAGATTGATCAGATTCTTCCAAGACTCCAATTTGAGGACGATTTACCGTCGAAGTTCCTGAAGATAATCCAATTAAAAATTAAAATAAAAACATAAAGCCTCCAGGGGAAAGCTTCTTTAAAAATATTAAATATTTAAAATATATCTCGAACTTTCTGGCAAGTAAGCCCTTCTACGGGAGAAAATGCTTTACATGATTAATACGCCAATAAAATATGATTTAAAATTAAATAAAGTCCATTCATTGTTTACATTTGTTTTAAGGCATAATCAACGCGGGCTTCTGTTGCGCGTGCTTCACTTGGGGGTTATGGGCTGGGCTATTTAATTTTAAATCATATTTTATTGGCGTATTAATCATGTAAAGCATTTTCTCCCGTAGAAGGGCTTACTTTCCCGAAAGCTCGAGATATTTTTAAATAAAAAATATTTTAAAAGAAACTTTTCCCTGGAGGCTTTATGTTTTTATTTTAATATTAATTCAAGGGATTATTTTATCGAAAATCCAGTTTCTCCAAATGCTGTGAACGTCGTTTCAACTTCATCTAGTGGTTTCCTAACTTCTTGTTGGCCTTCTGCGGCACCATTTTCCGCAATCTCAAAATTAATCGCTTTCCTCGAAGCTATACTTGTATCCACCTTCTTTGTGCAGGTATCAGCATCGTCACGGATTTTTTCACTCGAACTACAGGTTCCTGTTCAACCTTGGAGTAGAACTTGATAACGTTCTTTGTTTCAATTCTCACTTTAACAGCAGACGCTATTATTGATGAGATCAATGACTGAAGCATGGTAATGGTTGAAGTCAATTCAAGACGATCGGCCTTGAACTTCAAGTTGATCATTTTTTACTTTTCGATTAATTTCGAGAGAAGGTTTTTGAGTTGGGCGTTTTTCTGTAGCAGCTTTATCTTAGCTCGCCTCTCATCATGGAACTTCTTCTTGTAAAGCTCCCTCTCGAATTTGAGGTTATTAATTTGAACTAGAAAGGCTTGTTTCTCCGCGCTTATGCGCGCGTTCTCTTCGCGCGTCTCAATGCCTTCTTTGTAATAAAAGAAGCATCGCTCCTTCTGCTCTTTTAAGAGCTGTATGGTGGTGCCGATGGTTATTTTGGAGGCCGATATCCGGCCGAGACTTTTTTTTTGAGTAGCAATGCTACTACAGCTAGCATCGCTAGCAGGGTGATCCTAATCGCGATGATTAAGATGGACATGGTTTATATTTAAAAGTTATTTATATCGTAATATTATGATACTACGCTTTTCTATAAAGCTGTTAACATATAAATATATTTTTCAATTGTGTTAAATCAACAAAGATCTTTTTATAAATCTTTTTATAATGAGCGTTAAAATGGTACAAATGTAATTTGTTTCAGTTAGATTGATATTTTATCTATTAATATGTCTATTTGTTACCGATCGTTGGTACTTATAGTACTGAGTATAATAATCCTGGTAGACCTGTTGGTTAGGAATTTGAATTTGTCTTAATTGGAAGTCAACGACATGTCTATGCAGATGTTTTAACAGTTTGTCTTCTTCACTTAGATGATGCCTGATCCTAATTTTTTCCCACCTACATTCACTGGTGTAAGGTTGGACGTGTGGTGGTGTTGGTGCTCATCTCCATGGTTAAACCAATTCCTGAAGTCCACTCCTCTCCAATTTTGCGATGGTAGTTATAGGCCTGGAAAATAGGTCCTCTATTGTCAGTTCTGAGCATGATATGTTCCGGTGAAGACTCCGCACTATTGCATTACGATCAGTTATTTAAGTTTTTTTTTTTAGAAATTTTTATCGGTTGGGCGTGTAAAATAACCGGCATCCATTGAAAAAAATTGTAACAACTTCAATTTGAAAGAGTCGATGTTGAGTTCTGGTTGATAATAGATAATATTATCAATCCCATTCTACATATTTTTACGTTTTCTAATACAAGGTTGTCCCGAATGTTCGGAAAAACTTTAAAAAATTGAAATCGAATATGTATATTATATGGATTTATATTTGAAATTTATTGCAAGTGTTTACGTGACGCTTTACATGTAATTTAGAAAATCGTGTATGTATGTGGGATGTGGTTGCGTGCGTGTGTTGTGGAAAAAAAAGTGGCTTGTGGAAAGGCCGCTAATAAAATTATAATTAAAAGTAATTTATTTAAAGCCAGAAATGTAAAGAGAAAAGAAGTAACGGCCGTTGGGATCAAGCCTTCTTGTTTACCGCGCGAGTGGCCAGAGTAAGTGTCGGATGACGCCCCGCGCATGCGTAGTGACGTGTTCTCTCAGCTTGCGCTTGTCGAGGCGTAGTGGGGCCGCCACTTTATTGCCCGTAGTATGTGTATTGAAGCTTTGTCCCAGTTCGCGCTCGCTGAAGCAAAGTGTGGTCGCCACACTACTCCCCCTCCAGTAGAATCCTTAAAGATCCTATGTAGTCGTAGAGGGAACTCTTGGTAGGATGCCTTAACAACCGTTGCGTTATACTTGAAGCTTTGTCCCAGTTCGCGCTCGTTAAAGCAAAGTGTGGTCGCCACACTACTCCCCCTCCAGTAGGATCCTTAAAGATCCTATGTAGTCGTAGAGGGAACTCTTGGTAGGATGCCTTAACAACCATTGCGTTATACCTGAAGCTTTTTCTCAGTTCGCGCTCGCTGAAGCAAAGTGTGGTCGCCATACGTATATAAGTAGAACTAGGATTCTAAATAATAATTCCCATGAGGAGAGTGTCAGGAAGTTACTGAAACGTCTGGAGTTAAATAAATCATAGGTTGATGTGTAGCTATGTTTTTTCTGGATCAACTTTCAACCAACAAATGATAATCAGAGATATCAAATCGTTTACTTTATAACACAGAAATTGGCATTAAGGTTCATTTTTTGGGGACTTTGAAAAACACTAATTATTAAAAATGCGATAAAGGCAATCAGTTTCTTTGTATTAAAAATATATTTATTGCAAATTATTTTAAGTCTGTTGACTTTGCTTAGAATTTTAATGAAACTGATTCCAATAATTATTAATTAAACATTATATTTATAGATCTACAAGAGAGAGAACAAAATATAAAAGGGACACTAATATTAAACAAAGGAACTTTTTTTTTCATCGATTAGCGCCTATTTATCTGTGAGCTTACACACACTCTATGGTAACAATTATTTAATATATATACAACAGAGTCTTTATAGAACCTTTGCCACAAATACTACCTAATAGGTTAAATATCAGTCAACAGCATTAATAATGTAATTATATTTAAATGAAAATTTATTCATTAATGGCAACGTGATTAGGTTATAGAGTTTATTTCAAAGTGTTAAATTAAGTATAAGAGGGGTTGTCTTTGAAATTTTGATGTTAAAAACTTGTACTTATATATCAATAAAATATTTTTGAAAGTTTGTTCTTAATGATGTTGAAGATAATCTTGAAGAGGTCTGTCAGAGAAGAAAAGGAGATGCCCAGCCAGATACCAATATAGCCTCCTAGCATGCTGAAGATATCGCTGGGCTGCATCACAACCATTATATTTACATATTGATTAATATAATAAGGTTTATACATATGTGTGTAAAATAAGTAAAATTTGCCATTTTGAACATCACCCATATTTTCTACGATAAACACATATAAATGATATTTATAAAATAAAAGGATTTAAAAGCGCGAATGCTTATTTTATACATAAAACGAACTTCTACTGTCCTTACTGCAATGAAAAAATATAATTTGGGAGGGCTTGGCTCATCAGTGGTGAACCCTCCCAGCGGTTTCGCCAATTTAATCCACCAGACCGCTTCTCAGAGCTCTAATACTGTATTGGATCATTCTGCTTTTATATGCTACACTGAAGGATGGAATCTTAGAAATGGTTTTCAAGTAAACTATGGACATAAGCTTATAGGACAGTAGAATTACATTCAAATATTTGCTTCGAGCAATGCTCTTCAGCCAACTATAAAGTCAAGGCCAGTTAGGCCTACTGTCCTATAAGCTTATGTCCATAGTTTACTTGAAAACCATTTCTAAGATTCCATCCTTTAGTGTAGCATATAAAAGCAGAATGATCCAATACAGTATTAGAGCTCTGAGAAGCGGTCTGGTGGATTAAATTGGCGAAACCGCTGGGAGGGTTCACCAATGATGAGCCAAGCCCTCCCAAATTATATTTTTTCATCGCAATAAGGACAGTAGAAGTTTGTTTATGTATAAAAGAAACATTCGCGCTTTTAAATCCTTTAATTTTATATGTATGGATAGCGCGTTATTGCCTTGTGTTAAATGATATTTGCAAAAAAAAAAAAAAAAAAACAGTTTTTTTGGTAATTTCAGCATCATTTTTACTCCTGTATTCTGGACTAGTATGGTTTTGCATAATAGAAGTTTGTTCCTATTGTCTTCCGCTCTCCAGGATGAAATTTCAACGCTGAACCAGTATTTAGAAATTTAGATTGTTTTTTCTCGATTTGATTTTCTTAATATTCGGATTTCTCTTCTTGTGAGCTAATTCAGTATTTATCGTATATTACTTTTTCACACGCACACACACACACATATATATACACACACAGCCTTTATTAAGACGTTTGTCTTATACAGATTCTCCGTACAAGGTGCAATAGCAGGAAAAGAGCAGCACAGGAAACCAGTAGTTCCGCAACTATATACAATTATTAGTAATAAGGAAAAGTAAGATTTAATATGAAAGGTCGACGACATCGCCTCAAGTCTTCAATTCCATAAGCGCGGAGCAGAAATAGGGACTAAGTTATTTAGTTCGCCATAAATATAGCATCCAGACACAAAAAGGAGGTTTACTCCAGCACGGCCATCCTTATCACCAGCTCCGCAATCTCATCGTCGACCAACACGATGGCTCCTCGATGTTTCGTCATCATTCTGAGGTGTAAGAACAATAGCTTCCAAGTTCTCTTTTCTCCCTCTTTACACCTACTGCATTGCAAAAATTATATAGGGCCTGAGCAACTAGTCTACTTGTTTGGGCACTGGTTAACATCGTTTGACCTAAGTTGGCTGGTGTCTACCGTTGAAAAGAATGTCCTTCTCTCCTCGCTAATATCTTGGCATTCATAGATATAATGAGATAGTTCAGTTTCCATATTTTCTTTGCAGAGATCACAAATCTTATCACCCTCGCTGAAAATTTTTGTATGGTTTTCCTTGAAAAACGAATATATTATTCTCTGTTGTGCGATATAGCGTTTTACTGGGAATGGAAAGTTGCTAAGTAAATAGTTTTCAATTCGGAATGAACTGTGTAAATACTTATAGTGAGGGTAGAATTTAGAATTCTCTATTTTTGCCTGGTCCCTTTGAATAGATTGTTCTATTGCAATTTTAGTTATTAATGGTATTTCTTGCCGGATAATCCTTGCATCGTTGCAGTTAATTAACCAAGAAAATCCTGTTGAGTTGAGTATGTTGACCAAACTTTCCGCAAGTCCAATATATATATTTCTATTTCTTGATATCTCATATAGTTGAGCTAAGCATATATGGGGGACTCGGATGCTGTTTTTTTTTTTTAGAATTCTAAGCCAGAACCCGAGTGTAAGTTTCAGCACCGTAACTCCCAAGGACGTTCTTCCGCACTCCATACGTAGAATAAAACCAGGAGTATATCTGGGTAAATTTAAAAGTCTCGGTAAAAATTTGTCTTGTACCCTGTCAACCAAGTTTTTTTGGTTGTTTGCCCAAATTGGAGCTGCGTAGACACACACACATATATATGTATATAGAAATTTTGCCGAGAGGATACGGACCGAAAAAGACAAAGGTCTCCTCTCTAGATGGCGTCTAGTTTTGACGTCTATTTTAAGGGGAGAGACTACCTTTGTATTTATATATGTAGGCAAATTAAAATGTTTTTCATAAAAGAAAGAGATCGCTTTAAAGGTGTTACTTACTTTATATTTAGGTTTGTAGATATACTGCATTACGTCGTTCTTCGTTGCTGTCAAGCCAATCATTTGAAAGGACTCTCTGTGAGTACAAGATATTTTCCGAGAATTATCAAATAGGGATTCTCTTACATTGTATAATCCAACAAGTTGATACTCAGCTTGGGTAAAACTCTGAATTCAATGGCGGCAAAGTACATTACATGGTCCAACTGTAAAAAACACAAGTGAATTAATTCAAATACAATAATGTAAAATGAAAGGATTTAAGAACGAATGTTTCTATTATATACAATACAAATTTCTACTGTCCTTACTGCAATGAAAAAATATATTGAGAGGGCTTGGCTCATCAGTGGTGAACCCTCCCAGCGGTTTCGCCAGTTTAATCCACCAGAACGCTTCTCAGAGCTCTAATACTGTATTGGACTCTCTCTCTCTCTCTCTCTTGAGGTAACCCGGATTCCTGGAGCGTACTAAATTTGTCAACTATCCGGGACTGTATTGGACGATTCTGTTTATATACGCAGTACTGAAGGGTGGAATCTCAGAAATGGTATTTAAGAAAACTATGGGCATAAGCTCATAGGACATATAAATATTTGCATCGAACTATGCTCTTCCCTAAACAATAAAGCCAAGGCCAGTTTGGCATAAATTAACACAATGCAATAACGCGCCATCTATATATATAAAATACGTAGAAGTTTGTATTATATATTAAAGAAACATTTGTGCTTAAATCCTTCCATTTAATGTGTATAGATGGCGCGTTATTTCTTTGTGTTAACAACGATGTAAATAGATTTCTTATCCATGTTGAGATTGATCTCAATTAAATTATATCTCAGAAAATAAAGAGAGTAGACATAATCCCTATATACATAAAAGTCATTGTATGTATATATGTTTGTATATTTGTCCGCTATACTCGTCCACAATACGTAACTAATCTGACTAATGTTTTAACAGTATATAGAGTAGAATCTGTAAAAACTTAAAGTGGAAATTTCAGGGCTCTATCCCGAATATTCTGCGAGTTATTTGCAAATTTGAGTTGCAAATTTGCCCTTTCTCTCGAAAGCAGCGCCTCTAGCGGTGAAGATGGGAGATAATATCAGCTGACCTAATATACATGTAAAACGTTTTTTTCTTGACACTTCAAATACAATTTTCAATAATTGTTGTGAAAATTTACATTTTTATATTTTAAAACCACACAAAGTTTAGAGCGGGACGTTTCACAAGAAAGACATCCACGGCGCCAATTTATAATTGTAACGAATAGTATTTGAATAATAATATTTAATCGGGTAAAACCCGGGCGTTGCCCGAGTCATTCAGCTAGCATAAAATAGCGGTTATAGGACGTATAGTATGTCTCATTTGAGTTAACAAAGTGATTTCTTTTTATTTGAAAATTGAACTAATCAAAATAAAGCTTAAAGATATTTATTTTTTAAATTTAAATATATAAGCCTTTGGCTATATTTAAATTAATTATCGATTTTTTAAAGAAAATGATTTTCTTCTTTAGGAAACTAATCTTACCATATTCACAAAAGCGATGAAATGGGTATCTATTTCTTGATTTCTCCGAGGACCTCTTGGGGTTAATTTTTGATCATTGAGGTACAGCCTGCACCACGCTGGCGAGGGCCGAGCAGCCCGAAAGCGTTCGTGGATAGATTTTCTTGATTTAACAAGAATCAGGTTGGCCACATATCAAGGAATAGGTTAAATCAACGTTTAGTTGACTTCTGTCCCACTAGATGGCGCTCAGCCATCTAAAGAAGCACATGTGCTTCTGGTCAGGATATGCCTTCTTTGTGTTTATTATCCCTATTTATATAAAAGTCAGTGTATGTATGTATGTATGTATGTTTGTGGGTATCTATACCCAGTGCGGCAAATAATTTTTAAGACTCGCGCTAGATAAAGGCCAATAGCAGAGCCAGTTATGAAATTGCGCATGCGTATATATATTCGAAGCCTTATCTAGCGCGTGGCTTTGTTTCAGCCATTTTGGTTAACTCTTTAAAAACATACAGGCGATTTTTGAAAAGTAAAATATTTTGTTCGTCGGAATTCTGAGATGGAACAGAGAGCGGTCATTAAATTTAATGCAAAACTTGGTAGAAGTGCATCGGAAACATATATTTTGATGAAGCAAGTTTATGGTACGTTATGTTTGAGTAAATCAAATGTTTTCATTTGGCACAAACGTTTTTCGGATGGAAGAAATACGCTAGAAGATGATAAGCATACTGGACGACCAAGTTCTTCAAAGACACCAGAAAGTATAGAAAAAGTGCGAGAATTTGTTGAAAACAATGATGGCAGAGGTTTTACACATCAACAAAGAAACGATTCGAACCATTCTGCATGAAGATTTATGGTAAAACTAAAGTCTGTACTAAATTTGTTCCACACACTTTAACGAGCGAGCAGAAATCAGTGTGAATTGCACATTGCAGGGACATCATTTCTGCCTATGAAAATAATTCAAACTTCCTGAAATCAATTGTTACGGGTGATGAAACATGGTGTTTTCAGTATGACCCAAAGACAAAGCGCCAAAGTGCCGAATAGAAGTCACAAAAACTCTCCACAAGCCAAAAAAACGCGAAAAGTGCCATCAAAAATCAAAACAATGCTGATTACCTTTTTCGATAGTAGAGGTATTATCCACAAACAATTTGTTCCCGCTGGACAAACCATTACTGGAGAGTATTATTTAAACGTTTTGAAACGTTTTGATTGCTAGAAATCGTCGCATTCGTGCAGAATATCGCGATGAAGACAGTTGGTGTTTGCTGCATGATAATGCACCGAGTCACTCATCACTCACTGTTCGTCGCTTTTTGGCCAAAAATAACGTCTGTGTGTTGAATCATCCTCCGTACTCGCCTGATTTAGCACAATGTGACTTTTATTTATTCCCAAAAATAAAATTGAAGTTAAAAGGTTGCTTTTTTTTATGATATCCCGACCATCCAGACAGCTGCGACGAGCACTTTGGAGGCAATTCCTCAAAGTGGCCTGCAAGAGGCATTTAATTCCTTATTATATCGTTGTAACATATGTATTGAATCCGGAGGGGATTATTTTGAATAAAAAAAATAGTAGAAATTGAATTAGCTTGTTTCTGTTTTATTTTACAAACCCATTCTTAAAAATTATTTGCCACACTGTATATGTCGGCTATACACGTCCACAATACGTAACTAATATGACTGAAATTTTAACAGTATATAGAGTAGAATCTGGAAAAAATTATAGTGAAAATTTCAGGTCTCAATCCCGAATATTCTTCAAGTTATTTGCAAATTGCGTTGCAAATTTGCCTTTTCGCTCGCAAGCAGCGCCTCTAGCGGTGAAGATAGGAGGTAATATCTGCTGAATTAATGCACATGTAAAACGTGTTTTGACAGGACATAGAAAGAAATCTGGAAAATATATTTATCAGATTTTTAGCCAATAAAAAAATAAAATTTACAGGTTCTGGGCAAAAATAGTTGTTTTTTTAGTCAGAAAATAGTGATAACAATATTGCTGTATCATGTTTGATTATCAGATACAAAATTATATCGGGAAAAATTCCAAAAAGCTGAGACCACGGGTGAAGCCAGTTCAATTTTAGTGTGCAGCAACAAAATTCTAACAGAAAAACATTCATTCGAGCAGAAGACACAAAGCCAGATCATCTCTTTATAAAAATATCGCTTCTCTGATACAAAGTTTGGAGCGGGACGTTTCACAAGAGTGACATCCACGGCGGCAATTTATAATTGTAACGAATAGTATTTGAATAAAAACATTTAATCGGGTAAATCCTGGGCGTTGCCCGGGTCATTCGGCTAGTATATATATATATATATATATATATATATGGAATGATTGAATGGTTTTTATACTGATTGGTAACATGTCAATGGATATGTGAATTTCTGCAATCAAGGAGGTATATACGCTTCAAACCATAAATTCTGACTATCCACACCGATCACTCTGAACACATACATTTTTATATCAATCTACATTTATTTAAATACTCACCAGAAGTTCCACATGTCTATGTAATACAGAGAAGTGATATACCACCTCACTGCAACAAATTATGCAACTTTGCTATAAAATACGTATAATGTTTCTCTTACATACTGACAATCAGGAAGACATTTGGTGTTGCATGCTTCAACATCCAGGGTATCAAGGCACGCCTTATCTTCTGGACACATGCACCTGCAATGGTCATTTTGCATGTTGAATAATAAAATATATTTTGATATCAGGACACATTAGGCACAAAGTGTTGTGCCTGTGGGCTTGGTGTATGTGGAATGTGTTGTGTATTTGGTAGATGATATGTGCGGTATGTGAGCTGTGTGCTAAATGTGTGAGTGTGAGGTATGTATAGTATATGTATTGTGGTATGTGTGCGTGGAATGTGAGGTGTGATGTCGTATGTGTGGTGTGTTCTATATGTGGAATGTGAGGTGTGGTGTCATATTTGTGGTGTGTTCTATGTGTGGAATGTGAGGTGTGATGTCGTATGTATGACAATTTTGACAATTAAATAATTCTTATTGACCGCTGGTCAACAATTACTCACGAGGAGTCAAAAGGGCAAACTATGTACATTGATCAGGAGGGCAAGGCTATCCTTAGCTTGTGAATACCCCTGCGAATGGTGGGATGGCTGTTCCGAGTTCGCTCGAGAGCAGCGTCAAGGAAGCCCGATATGTATGTCGTATGTATGGTGTGTACTATGTGTGGAATGTGAGGTGCGATGTCGTATGTGTGGTGTGTTCTATGTGTGGAATGTGAGGTGTGGTGTCGTATTTGTGGTGTGTTATATGTGTAGAATGTGAGGTGTGGTGTCGTATTTGTGGTGTGTTCTATGTGTGGAATGTGAGGTGTGATGTCGTATGTGTGGTGTGTTCTATGTGTGGAATGTGAGGTGTGATGTCGTATGTATGATGTGTTCTATGTGTGCCAAGTTCTTTAATGATGAGGTCGTGGGGGAGACACAAAAAGAGGGATTTTACATCATATGTGCAGATGGAGTAGTTTTCAAAGTTATCTATTTCTTTTAATTTGTAGATAAAGTCGCTTGAGTCTTGAATAGAATGGGAGTTATATGTCTTGATCAACGGTTTTAGGACATCTGAAAGGTATCTAGCCAGGTGTGCTGCAGGGGAAAGATGATATGCAACAATTGGTCTAAGGGGGATGTCCGGTTTGTGTACCTTCGGGAGGCCATAAATATAAGGGGTGTTGGGGAGATTTGAAGTATAGCTTTGAAATAGTGCGGAGGTGATTTGGTTGGTTCTTTTCAGGCGACTTAGTGATGACTTGTAGGCCTTTTGGATGTTGCTGACTTGGGCAGGTGAAACACCCTCGAAAGTATCCAAATCGCCTGTGGTGTCAAATTTGTGGTGTGTGCTATGTGTGGAATGTGAGGTGTGATGTCGTATGTATGGTGTGTGCTATGTGTGGAATGTGAGGTGTGATGTCGTATGTATGGTGTGTGCTATGTGTGGAATGTGAGGTGTGATGTCGTATGTATGGTGTGTGCTATGTGTGGAATGTGAGGTGTGATGTCGTATTTGTAGTGAGTGTTTTGGGTGGCATGTGATGTGTGTGTCGTATTTGTGCCAAATGTGGCATGTAACGTGTGTGCCATTCCAACACATACCTGCTACGCAAAATTCAACAGTAGATACAGAAAGAACATGGATGGGAATACATCCACATTTGGTGATTGTCATGTTGGCAATACAAGCTGCCTCACATGCCTGAAACAACAGTGATACAATAAATAACAAATATAAACCTATTTTGATAAAATTAAAAGTACAAACTTCATGTCAAATGTTATATTTTGAATTATAAAGCTCTATGTGTTACAAAGTCTAAAAATGTATAAGAATTCCTGGAAAATTTAAAAGGATATATCGTTTCTTTTAGAACCTCTTATGAACTTTTCAACTTGAACATAAAATTCCTGCCTGTTACTGAATATAAATTATCTTTCAGTGGTTTCTATAGTTCAGGTCAAGTCATTTCACAGTCAAGCGTTCTGAGATGTGGTCGCTTTTAAGACGAATATCCTTAGGAAGGTTTAATATAAATAGAATAATATAAACCGGCCTTGCCCAGGATTTGCATAAGTGAATTTATAACTAACAAACACCTAGATAAAATATAGTTAACGAACAAACAATTAGGATTTTTAATGGAAATGAAGATAATTAAAAGAAATTTGCATATACAGTAGAACCTCAATGAGAGGACCCTCATGCTAGAGAACACCTCTCTATAAAGGACAGTTTTCATATACAAAATGACCATTTTTACTATTTAGCAACTCTCCTATAAGAGGACACCTCTCACAAAAGGACACTTTGGCTCTGCAATTAGGTGTTCTTTACAGGGAGGTTCTACAGTATTACATAAAAAGCTGATTATATGTAAATAAAAAATATGCAAAATTTTCAATTTTAAAACTTTCGAAATTAATTTTACGCAAATTGATTATGTTGATTAGTAAAGTATACCACATATAGTTCATTTATCAGCACGAGGAATCCACCGGCCATCAGTTTAACTTACAGGATGTAAAATGCTATTTTCGTAACATTTTTTCTAAATATAATAGACTTATCTTAGAATCACTAATTTCAAATAACAATAGTAGCATTAACCGAAGAATCGATATACCACAGCAGTACCGGCACACATCACGTAGATAAAACCATAGTCTTTACCTTCACGATTTATGTTTCGTTATCCATTCACCTAAGTTTTTTTTATATTCTATATTTCACTTTTTATTTTTTATTTTAACTTGTGATTTCGAGATGAATCATGTTTTAATTGTTTTCTGGCATAACGTTTTTAATAATTTCATTTCGGTTATATGTAAATGATTTTTATTATATTATATATAAATTCTCAGAAATAATTTCAGTTGTATATTTGTAAAAAACACCTACCACACCTCTATATATACTGTTGTAATTTGCGAAATTACTTGGCCTGATGATGAGCTAACGCTTGAAAGCTAGCCGTTTTATATTTTATATTAAAGAAACTTTTTGCAATTAATTTGATCGGTGTATACCTTTTTTAATCGTCATTGCAATTATTCCTCAATCTAAATCTTATAATGGAGTTGTCTCTTGAAGATCTAGAGAGATATAAGAGAATCATCCTTCGCAAATCCCTTCAGCTTGCCAGGTGGCGTTGTAACTTAAAATTCAATCTTAACTGCAAACGAATGAATTTCATACCTCCTTCTTTGCGTATTAAAGATCCAGTGAAAAATCATTTTTCTTATAAAATCGTGCATAAATTTAGAAATAAGCTACTACAGGGGAGAATAAGAGGATGCTATTCCTCGATTAGATTCCTCTCCAAGACTATAAAGCAACTAATAGCCTTGGTGTCTGATAAACTCTCCAGGTCCGATTTGGCGGATCTGATGATAATAATCACTGCAGAAGTCAAAAAACAGGACATTTTTATCTACACAAGGCATGAAAACAAATTCGACATTGGTCTAAGAAATACGCATTACCGTACAATAATTCAACAAACTCAATAGTTAACCTCATTGATATCATACTTTCAGATAACCAAATGGAAGTCTTAAAAAGGCCTCAAGTTTAGATCCCCAGTTCCACGGATAATTACTTAACGATAGGCGCTCTGGAGACAGCTATAACTTCTTTTACGGATGGCGAAAAAGAACGAGATTAGAAACCTGGTTGCCAGTAAGATTTCTAGTAGAGAAAACAAGGAGGATACCAAACCGAGTAGTGAGGAAATGACCGCCATTAAACAACTTAAAAATAATTCTAATCTGGTTATTACAAAATCTGACAAAGGAGCAACCACTGTAATCATGAGCAAATCCGATTATTCTAAGAAGATTCATAACATTCTTGCAGACGATGCTATATTCAAACAGATCGACTCAGCCTCCAATTCAAAAACCGTTGCCTTATTTAGGAGAAGACTGACAGCCTTACAGAAAGAGAAACTAATAACAGATGTCCAACTTAAGCAGTTCACAGCCAACACAGGCCAAGTTCCATACATCTACGGCCTACCTAAACTTCACAAAGAGAACATCCCGTTGAGACCGATAATAGCCTATCATCTTTCGCCAGCTATGCCATTGTCCAGGTTCCTGACCTCATACCTAACCCCAGTGATTCGTTCAGCAAACCTCCATTCCATTAGAAGCATACCTGATTTTATCATTAATTTAAGAAATTTAAAAACCAACACCGGGATGCATAATCGGTTCCTTCGATGTAGTGTCATTATTTCTTAGCCTCCCCCACCATTTAATAATAGATAATCTCAAAGACCTACTTAATCAGAATTCAACAGACCCCATAGAAACTAATAGAATCATCTCTTTATTCCAACTCTGTCTCTCAATTATGAATTTTAAATTCGAAGATAAAATGTACCAACAGATTTGTGGTTCCCCCATGGGGAGCCCGTTGTCATTGATAGCCGCTGAAATAGTTATGATGGAATTAGACAAATGGATAAATAGATTTGGGGAACTTGGCATAAGGCAATGGTACCGCTACATCGACGATATTTTTTGCGAATATGAACCGGCCAAAGAACAACTCATTTTAAGTACCTTAAACAGTTACCACCCCCAGATTAAATTCACATTGGAGACAGAAACTAAAGCCGCACTACCATACCTAGATATCCTTATCCTCAGAACCGAACAGAAATTCCATACTACAGTTTATTACAAAAGAGGTTTAGAGCCATCTTACCTAAATTTTAATTCATTTGGTCCAATAGGTCATAAAATATCAATAGTTAAGACGTTGACCAAAAGAGTTATCACGCATTGCTCTCTACCCGGTTTCAAAAGAATAGAAAAATAAAATATCATTCACAACCTGCAAAAGTCAGGATATCCATTGCAATTCATTCTGAAGAACACCTATTGCCAATTCCTTCCCATGAATCAGACAGTTTACCGTTCTAATTGCTATTTACAATATTCTCCAACCAATGAAAAACTGGCCTACGAATTGAAGAAATTCGGAATTAGATTTTATTCAAAACTCCCCGGTCCATAGGCCAAATAATAAGAAACCCCATTACCAAATCCGGTATCATAAACGAACCTGGAAATCAGCAAAACGCCATCTACTCTGTGTCCTGCCAATAGTGCCCTGCCTCGTACACAGGAGAAACCGGACGAACAGTTGCCATCAGAATCAAAGAACATATTCGGAACATTAAAAATCACGACAATAGATCTCTAATTTATCAGCACGAGGAATCCACCGGCCATCAGTTTAACTTACAGGACGTAAAATGCTATTTTCGTAACATTTTTTCTAAATATAATAGACTTATCTTAGAATCACTAATTTCAAATAACAATAGTAGCATTAACCGAAGAATCGATATACCACAGCAGTACCGGCACACATCACGTAGATAAAACCATAGTGTTTACCTTCACGATTTATGTTTCGTTATCCATTCACCTAAGTTTTTTTTATATTCTATATTTCACTTTTATTTTTTATTTTAATTTGTGATTTCGAGATGTATCATGTCTCAATTGTTTTCTGGCATAACGTTTTTAATAATTACATTTCCGTTATATGTAAATGATTTTTATTATATTATATATAAATTCTCAGAGATAATTCAGTTGTATATTTGTAAAAAACACCTACCACACCTCTATATATACTGTTGTAATTTGCGAAATTACTTGGCCTGATGATGATCTAACGCTTGAAAGCTTACCGTTTTATATTTTATATTAAAGAAACTTTTTGCAATTAATTTGATCGGTGTATACCTTTTTTAATCGTCATTGCAATTATTCCTCAATCTAAAACATATAGTTTAACACATCAATTTGAAACTCATCTCAATTTTTTTCAAATTCAAAAATATTTTGATTTCCCAATATTTGAAATTCTCTGTGCTTATTACACTTGTTTTTATGTAATTATTCGCGATAAGCTAATATAAACTTCACAGTTCTCAGAAATAGAAAATACGACAATAGATTCAGAAATTGCACTCAAAATGATCTATGTGAAGATTAATTCCATACTCCTCGTTGCTTCTCGGCCTTTTGGCTAAGATCAAAGTATAGTGTCTTCGTTGCTTATGAGAGAGATACTAAAATATTTTAAAATGTAATATAATAACAAGCGAGTGCAAGTAACTAAACGGGTATGGCACACTTGTAAGTGCAAAGTCGAACTGCTTTTCACATCTGTAGACATGTGGTGCACTTACAGTAAAAGCAGTCGCCTACTTCTACCCACCATGATTATTATGAACTCCACCTTTGCCGGTCCCAAGCCCAGATGAAAAAGGAGGAGGGGGAGCAGTAACAAGCTCACTAAAAACCTGGGCTCAGCTGGCCCGGCTGATAGTACCCTGTAAGGGCTCCTAATCCAGGGATACAGGATGAGCAACGTTTGTACTCCATGTTAGGAGCGGCTGCACATGGCGTCTGTTCCTCATGTCAGAGGCGGCCATTTATTTTGGAGCTAAGTCGGCCTGCCACTGAGTAGTGCTCCCAGTCTTAATGACAAAGGCAGACGCATTCTACTTCACCCAATCATGATGGTTGTCAAGTTATACAAATTTGAGACCCTAATATGATTGAGTGAAGATAAGAAAGAAGAAGAAAATGATATTATGGCCTGTACCACGCGTACTAGGAATAACCAAAAAATATATATAATATTAGAGATATCTATTTGTAAATATTATACTGATCTTTTTATTAATAGAGGTATATTCTACTAGAAAAAAAAAACTTGAGGGGTTTGAGCATTTTTTCACCTTTTTAAAATAGAATATATGATAGAAATAAATTAAATAGGTTAGGCAAAGGTTATGAATTATCTATAATCTCTCTCTCTTTGATAAAGTTATTAAAAATATAATATATTTAACATTTTCTTATAACAGATCGCACGCGTGCACTAATGCATAGTGTTTAGATAAAGTGGTTAAAATTGGTTGACTTCATTTTGTAGGATTTTAAAGGAATTTCCTTGTTTTCAGCAGAAAAAAAAAGGATCCTATTAAAACCCTCTTTAAAGATAACCTTAAACTTTCCCATCGCCATGTAATTTATTTTGGTCTGGGAAAGTTCAGCTCTCTGATAAAAGATTGAATTAAGTTGTTAAATCATATGTCATCGCAGCATTATTTTATTAATTCTATGACCTACTGGTTTTGAGAGAGGTCCCTTGGTTTTTTGCCAGTTTCCAATGTAGTCATAGCAGTTTGTCTTGTAGGGAGCTGGTAGAAGATGGTGTTCAGTCTGAAACACATAAGTCTCTTTGCTATTTAGAAAATATTTGTTAAAAGCCAATATATTCTATATTGAATATAGTTTAATTTTTTTTTTTAGAAATGGTATATATCTCATAATAACTCATAATTCATTGTAAATATCCCCATTATTCTTCATTTATTTTGTAAAACCTAATTGACAAGATGTCAATAAAAGTGTTCAAATGTCTCTCTCTTTTTCTGTGAAGAGAATTGCGAGAATATCTTTATTAAAAAATATTTCCAAATAAAAATGTACGCATACACAATAGTAATATTTATATTAAATATGTGTATACACACACACATACGAAATTGTTATGGTCTGCGCAAAAATATAGTTTGATGAAATTATAGGTGGTGGGTTGTGGCGAATAGGCACGGACATAATACACAATGAATCATAAATGCATTGAATCATAAAAAAAGAACAGAATTTAATACGCTCTATAATAAGCGACGAGTTATCATAACCGAACCAATGTCCAAACAGAAAGAATGAATCGCACCCTCACTGATATGATGGACATCAATGAGAGACATTGGAACGAAATTTTCCCATTTACTACTTTCACCTATAATCCCTCTATACAGAACACTACGGGATATATTCATCATATTTTCCAGTGCTTTTTCCTTTTATTTTGTATCATTTTTCTTTTCCTCGGATTTACTCTTTCAAATCTGTTTATGAGCTCAATTGTCTTAATTACAATGTATAAATTTCATTATCTCAATATTGATTGCTATTAGATTTTGTTTTTTTAACTTCATTTGCGGTGAATCCGCGGTAAATCCATGTATAATAAATTTATTTTCCTCCAATTTACCCAGACTAATCTATTAGCTTGATTGTCTTTATATAATTTTTCCTGCATATAAATATCATATTACCATTAAGGTGTATCACTTTTTTCTCGCATGTATCCTACATTTTGCTTGGAGAATCTGTATAAGATTAAAAGGTCTTAATATAGCTTTTTGTTCTTGTTGTTGTTGTATATACCATATTTCATGATTTACGAAAGAGAGGCATTGACCATTTTGGATTTAACATTTAATATGCCAAAACTATCCAAACCTGAAGAATTTTATCAATAGTTATCAAACCTATTAATAATTCGAAGCGAAAGAATGATAAAATCTAGAACAATTACCAGGAAAACTAAATCTAAACAGATATATGATAGGGAGAGAAGTTAAATATACCATCAATAACTAGTACTAAATGGTACACCAATAGGACAGAAGAGAGGACAAACTACAAGAAGACACATCTTAGAAGATAATGCGACAAACATCACCGGTGAATTACGAGGTGACTCACACAAAGCCTTTATTTAGACATCAGTTTTATAAAATAGGAATATAAATAGTAGCAAATTGCTTATTTGTGAAAAATACAAGCTTTCGTATCTTTATAATCCTTCTACAGTTATAGCTATAAGTAGAGAAAATGAGCATATATCTCCTTTAGTGGCAGTTGCATATCTTCGCGGCGTAAGGGCGTTTTTGTTAGTAATCTTTGAGGATACCAGATGTCGTATTGAGTTATTCTGTGAATTATTGAACAATGGCCATTGCTGCTTTGATGCCGTAGGTGGTGACATATGAGTCATATATTTTCACCTCATACCTATCATTTATTTTCATATATCCCCATTCCTACGCCTGTAGAAGGATTATAAAGATCCGAAAGTTTGTACTTTGCACAAATAAAGCATTGCTACTATTTATATTCTGATTTTATACTTTACAATTTTCTCTTCTAATGACACCAGTTTTATACAGATTATTCTCTCTCATTGCCGGCTTGCAACGATATCCTCACGATGATTAATTACCATCATGTAGTGGAGGTGAAAACGATGAATCTAAGATCCTTTTCCTGCTTATTGCTTCGTAAAAGTTATATAGGGACAGAGCAACCGTTCGCCATATATGACGCTTGTTAAAATACGTTACACTGAGGTAAGTTGGTTATCATTTATTTTGAGAAGAACGCCTCTCTTCGCTAATATACTGACACTCAAAGATGTAATTAGATATTTATATTTTTTCTTTGCAAATATGGCATATTGTATCCTTCTAACTGAAGATTTTGATATGGTTTTCCTGAAGAAAGGAATGGAGTATTCTCCGATGTGCAATATAGAATTTTACTATAAGATCACCAAGTAAATAACTTTAAGTCAAAAATGAACTGTAATTACTAATAGTGAGGATAGAATTTAGAATTTTCGAATTACAAGGTCGTAAAAATGGCATGTGTCCTTCATGTGACAATAATGAAGGCATTTGTTTATTCAAAATATAGTTGCGTGCGCCGCACCTTATAAAAAATGAATATAAATATTTTATTAAAGTTTTTTTCATTACCAAAGAGAATTGGATGATTTCAGCAAGACCTCCCTTGAGTACATTTCCAGTGAAGTAAGGATTGGCAAGATAATAGGGAGAATGGATTGTCAGCGAGGTCTTTCTGCTTGATGGATCTACAAAATGGGAGATGTTGAAGAGGAAGGCAAATCGGCATGACTGCTGGTATGGGTAGATCAACGAATCTGAAATAACACACCCATATTTTGAGGTTATTATTATGGTAATCGTATATACAAGTATATACTTGTGAAAAATAATAGAAAAAATAAAAAAATAAAAAGGTCAAGTTTTGATATTAAAAATAAAAAAGGCATATCCTGACCAGGGTCACATATGCTTTTTAGATGGCAGAGGGCTATCTAGTGGAACAGAAATCAACTAAACATTGATTTAGCCTGTTCCCTGATATTTGGCCAACCCAATTTCTTGAAAAATCAAGAAAGCCATCCACGAACGTGTTTCGCGCATTGAGCAATCCATTAATATATCTTTATTTAAAAAGGCATATATTGGAATTTAAAAAAATGCCTGAACGCCAACCTTTTTGTGAGGTGCTGATTTGTTGTTTATATAAATACGTTGTTGTACCTTGAAAAAGGTTGGCATTCAGTGTGTGTGTCAACTGAGATATTGAAGAATATTATTTTTTTATTCAATATATGCCTTTTTATTTATATATATATAATTTTAATAATAGAAAATAGCTTATAATTACAGGGAAACACTAAGTTTCTTTTAAAAAATAATACTGATACACATCTTAGGTATTTATTTACTGACGTTTTGGTGATTTACTGACGCCATCCTCGGAAAAAAAAGTGTTCTTTAATTCTGAAATAAAATTATAGTTACGATTTACTAAAATACAAAGAAGTTGACGCGATTGGAAAGTGTCACCATGATGTCGAAACGCATAAAAGTCGGTGGACGAATGGGTAACACCTTCAATTCCCGACAGTCATGAACCGGGATTTAATCCCGCGTTAACCTTTTGTTTAATATGTGAATAACTCACATATTATTCATTGTTTCAATTATCATAAATTAGGTTGCTCTTGTTGAGCGGTACCTAATAAAGTGATTTTGGAGCTGCAGAATGTCGAAAAATAATTAAAAAACAGATTATCTATCTGTATTATTTTTGAAAAATAAATTCTTAAACAGCAAATAATATTTTCCAAATATCATATTGATCAAAATTAATCAGGCCTCCACAGGGAAAAGTTTCTTTTCAATTTTTTGTCTTTTTAAAACACACACACACACACAAAGCCTTTATTAAGACATTAGTCTTATACAGATTCTCCGTACAAGGTGCAATATCAGGAAAAGAGCAGCACAGGAAACCAGTAGTTCCGCAACTATATACAATTATTAGTAATAAGGAAAAGTAAGATTTAATATGAAAGATCGAAGCCATCGCCCCAAGTCTTCAATTCCATAAGCGCGGAGCAGAAATAAGGACTAAGTTATTTAGTTCGCCATAAATATAGCATCCAGGTCTTTTTAAAACAAAAGATACTTTTCCCTGGAGGCATGATTAATTTTACTCAATATTGATTCAAGGGATTATTGTATAGAAAATTTCATATTGTAATTAAAAACCTAAATTCTAAACACACACAGTAATTAAATACACAAACATACAACTTTATCAAGACCACCGGTCTTATACAGATTCACTACAGGAAGGAAGCATAGATGGAGCTCCTATACTCCAGGTAGCGCAGAACCCAACAGCTTCCAGGTCCGACGCATATCTAATGGCCACAGATTTTAGTAAATACATAATGAATTAAGTTCAAATATATACGGATAAAATAATTGCATGAGGAGCTTCCTTTTAGTTTTATTGCGAGCTTTCGAACCTTTCGGTTCTTCTACAGGCATGGATAGCATAAATATACTATACTATGGGTTAGTATATTCATGCTATACATGCCTGTAGAAGAACCGAAAGGTTCGAAAGCTCGCAATAAAACTAAAAAGAAGCTCCTCATGTAATTATTTTATCTGTATATATTTAAACTAAATTCTACTGAGTTTATTTAGCCGAAGATAATGAATTAACTAGAAGTTATATTAATAGTTGCTCTTATTAAAGGGCTTGTTAAACCGAAAACTAAAATTGTGCAAGAAACTTAGTTCTGGATGCTTTTTGATGTTAATAAATAATAGTGTATTGTTTAGCTTTTAGTTTTTGTATTTAAATATTTTTCAATTATTTTTTTTTGCATATTCATTTATAGTGTATTTCTATTTTACAAACACGGAAATCTTTGAAAAAAAGGTACTCTTCTATTGGCTAAATATGAGATGAGGAAAATTAAATATTTATATCCATATAACCATACTGACAAGGGCTATCAGCCCGAGACGCGTTCATGATTGGATTGATTTATCAAGAAAATGGGTTGGCCAAATATCAGGAAACAGGTTAAATCAATGTTTAATTTATTTCTGTTCCACTATATGGCGCTCTGCCATTTAAAAACTCATGTACTCGTGGTCAGGATATGCCTTTTTTATTTTAATACCAACATCTGACATTTTTTATTATTTGTTCAAATATATAAAATATTTTTTAAAGTAAAAAGAGTTTGGTAATTGTTACCAAGCAAGTGTCCCATTGTTACATTTAACTATCGCTACGTGAACTGAGATTGACTAATGGCAGAGAGGACTTTTATCGAGAGAATGGTTCGCAGACTTTGCCTAGCATATCTAGGGTGTGCATTCTTATTTTTTGTTTTTGTAGTGGCGTACCCACTCATCTGTTTAGTGTTAATAACAGTTAACAGAATAGACCGGCTTGTTGCCGCAGTTTGGCCTTATGCCTGCCGATACCTGAGGTACTCAGATGAGATTGGGTTCGCCTGGTTTATTTGTAAATATTCATGGCGTGGGCTAGGCAAAGTAAGAGGTTGGTATAGGACAGAATAGGTTGTAGGTGAGATGTGTGGTTAAGTTTTAAGGATTGGCTTATTAATCAAAATTCTCTTTACTCATTGGCATTTATTGTTTCAAAATTCTATTTCTTTAAAGATTGGCTAGTGTTTTTTTTTTTTTTCAAAATTCATCTCCCTTATTAGCCAACCTCATTTCCTTTCTGAAAGCCATGATCCCTCCCTGAAGCTGATGCCAGGCAATCTGCTCTCGTGATGCTCATCGAAATTCTGGGTCCCTTGAAGACAAGCTATTGCCCCGATCTATGACTTTCGTGAATTGATTCGTACCTTCTGAAAACTCTTCAACCAACCTTATATGATTATTTTAATGATGAATATCGTCTTACCGATTTCTTGCTCAAAATGATAATCTTGAACCAGGGAAGCCGCTCTGACCACTGGCTTCATGAATTAAAGTTCATCTATCAATTTTAGAAACCACGAATTCTATTACCTGATCCCTCTGGATAAGTCTTTCCCAACTCTTACCTCCAACCTGCTGATGTGACCATTTCAATCAAAGCTGACTTTCTTGAACCAGTACTCTACTATCTGATCCCCACATCTTGTTCATATTTCTATAATATTCTTGGAATAGCAACCCCTGCTTATCTTTCAGCAAGTGCCTTCATTTACTGGAATCTTTCCCCTATATGCTAGCTTCAAAGGGACCAATTTACTTATTTCTACTGAAGACAACTTTGATAAAATGACTTTTTGAACTAGCCTTCTACTATCTGATCCCCACAACCTGCTCATCCTAACCATCTTCCTCTGTCATCCTGGAAACTCCTGCTTCTCTCTCAGCATGTACCGTCAATGCCTGGCATATTTCTCCTACAAGCTCACTTCAAAGGGACCAACCTGAGACAATGTAAATGACCATTCTCCCTCCAATCCTATCCAATATCCTCCCTATCTCGGCAGATAATTTCGCAGTGAAAAAATGAAATTATTTGTTGTAATGCGAGTGTTTTCAATAAAATTATATTACCACTCACACACAAATACATTTTACTAGATTAAGGTCAGTAATGTGTAATATAATTACTAGATTATATATAGATCAATTTATATAAGACCTTTATTCTAACAAAGAAAGAGGAAATAAGAGAAGAGAACCTGTGGACTAGCTACCACCTCCATCTGAAGTAGAAGATGTAATATCTCTATTGTATATTGAGGAACTACAACAGACCATTCAGGGAGAGATCTCTGTAATTCCACAATATCAATTCTACATCACGTTACACAATAAATTCTCATATAGGTGAACTTTTTGCATAGTAGCAAGTTTTATTTCACAATAAACCATATATAAAAATGCAAAATCACATTTAGCACGAATTTTCTTTTTAAAAAAATTCTAATGTACGGAATGCGATAAATAAATTATAGGAGGGACCTGGCTCATCAATGAACTCTCTCGGAAGTTTCGCCCCTTTATTTAATGTTATCTTTTTAATATCTAGTAGGACTCGTACAATAAACGCAAAACACACATGTACATAAATGGACACACACAAATATTATACAAACATGATGCCTAAGCCCTCACACCGTCACCAGGCTGTATGTACCACAAATATCGATGTTGTCTATTTAAACGCTTCATCAGAGAGCAAAATATAGCAGGGAGTGTAAAAAGGATGTGATAATACTTTAAAGCCAATATTATGTATATTTTGAGCGTTTTGAGTTGCACATTAAGGTAGGCCTTATCGTGGAACTATATTACTCTTTTGGGGGGGGGACAGCAATCCTATTCTTTTATAATGTTTTTTTTTTCATCTTCAAAGCATTTTAAATTAACAAGAATATAAATCAACCTTGTGGTACGTTGTTTAGTATCATCCTAAGAATAACTCCATTTTGCTATCAAATCGAGTTAACAAGTTCAAAGTCTGTTCCTAGGAGTCGACCTGGAGACTGTTAAAGGCCACCACGAAGAGGGGACGTCCGCAGGGACACAGGCCTTCAGTTACACTCGCAATTTAATTTGTTCATTAGCCCATGAATGTCTCATCTATCTTTGGTTATTTAAAAGGATTGGTGTGTTTTTAAGACTCTTCATTCAGCACGGTAGCCAACACATGTCTCTTCTTGTCGCTCTCCAGCTGAAAAAAAATGACTTCTGGTTTCATCAACTGTGACTATTCTCTATATCATATAGTTACTGATTGGTCTCTCTAGTGATATTTCACGCGAGTACTTGTGATTCTAAAATCTAATTTATCCATAGTCAAGTTAATTTTAAGTAAGCCAAATTTGAACATACCATTTAGCATTGCCGCCAATGTATAAGAATTAGGACCGATAAATCCACTTTATTCTTTTGTAGTTTGAGACTTGATGTGTTTTGTCAAAAAATAAAATCTTATCAAAATCTAAATAAATCTTTATGGATAAAAATATCTTTGGTTACATTGTGATTCGTTGTTATTGGTCTAACCATATGCATATACTCTACGAGGTTCGATATAAATAAACTGGAATCAACTCGACTTACAGGCTTCTCAAAATATTCTCCAGGTAATTTAATGGTTTTTCCATAAACCATCTGTGATATTGAAAAACCCGTATCCTCTCGAATTGCAGCGCGTAACGCTAGAAGTATTGTCGGCAGAGAATCGGTCCATTTGACTGAATTATGAGCTTTAATAGCAGTTTTAAGTGTCCGATTAAAACGTTCAATTTTACCATTACTTTGAGGATGGTAAGGAGTAGTATGTAGCAGTTTCGTACCGCATATAGCTGCAAGATCTTTGAATACTTGAGATGTAAATTGTCTTCCCTGATCTGAAACTATAGTGTAGGGAGTTCCGAATCTTGACACCCAGTTATTATAAAAGGCTAGGGCTACACTCTCAGATGTTATGTTCTCCAAGGGTATCACTTCCATCCAGAACGTATATCTGTCAATGCAAGTGAGGCAATAATAATTTCCATTCGATGGAGGTAGTGGCCCAATTAAATCAATATGAATCACACTGAATCTTTCGTCGGGCTCTTGAAATGTATCAATTTGGGATTTTGTGTGCCTCGTTACCTTTGTTTTTTGACAATTAATGCAAGCCTGGGACCATTTTCGAACGTCTTTTTTTTATTTCTTTCCAGATAAATTTTGATTTAAGTTGATTAATTGTAGCCTTTATACCCGAATGATTTAAATCGTGAAATTGATGAAAGATTTGAATTCGAAATTTTTCTGGAATAAATGGTCTTTTATTTTCTGTTGACGCATCACACCAAAGCATTTTGCCAGATTGTAATGGATATTGTTTAAATTTTAGCGATGTATTTTCTTTGCGTAGATTAAGTAATTCATCACTATTATTTTGTTCCTCTGTAATTTTATCATAATCAATACTTGTATCTGCTTCTATTCTAGACAATGTATCTGCAACAATGTTTTCTTTATCACTAATATGCCGGATGTCTGTGGAAAATTGTGAAATATATTGAAGCTGTATCTGTTGTCTTGGCGAAGCTTTTACATTATTTTGTTTGAAAGCATATACTAATGGCTTATGATCAGTGAATATATAGAATTCTCTTCCTTCCAACATATATTTAAATTTTTTAATACTCAAATAAATTCCAAGTAATTCTCTATCATAGGTACTGTATACCTTTTGAGCATTATTTAACTTCTTCGAAAAGAATGCTATTGGCTTCCAACAACTATTTTCACATTGCTGCAAAACTGAACCAATAGCATTATTAGATGCGTCTGTACAGAGCGATAATGGAAGTGCAGGGTTGGGGTAGCATAATAATGCAGCACTTGCTAAGTCTTGTTTACATCTTTCAAACTGCAACTTGGCCTCTTCTGACCAATCGATTTTTCTTTTATCATTATTTTTTGAATCTTTCAGATAATCATGAAGAAGAGCCTGCGTAGAAGCTGCGTTCTCAAGATATCTACGATAAAAATTTAACATACCTAGGAAGGTACGCAATTCCCGTTTCGTCGTTGGCAGTTTATAATCTAGAATTGTTTGAACCTTTGATGGAAGCGGTTGAGACCCTCCATTAGTTATCCAGTGCCCTAGAAATTCCAATTGGTCAACTCCTAAGATAGATTTAGCGATGTTTATGCGCAATCCATAGTTTTGTAGTTTCTCGAGAACCAATTTTAAATGGGTTTCATGTTCTTCACAAGTTTCTGAAGCCACTAATATATCGTCCAAATAGGGAAATGTAAAATCCAAGCCACGAAGTACTTCATGAATAAAACGCTGAAACGTAGCTGGTGCATTCCTAAGACCAAAGCTCATGACGTTAAACTCATAAAGCCCAAATGGAGTTATTATGGCTGTTTTAGGCTTGTCCTCCTCGGCAATGGGGATCTGGTAATAGGCTTTAAACAAATCAAGTCTAGAAAAAATCATCTTTCCACTTAAAATATGCTGAAAGTCCTCCAATCTAGGTATTGGGTAGCGATCAGGCAAGGTTTGATAATTTAATTTTCTGTAGTCACCACAAGGTCTTAATGTGCCGTCTTTTTTGGTGACCAGGTGAAGTGGACTAGCCCATTGTGATTTTGATGGCCTGATTATTTCATGCTCGAGCATAAATTGGAACTCTTGTTTAGCTTCATTTAATCTTTTTGGATCCAACTGTCGAGCTCTAGAGAACACTGGTGGTCCTTTTGTTATTATAAAGTGCTTCACATCGTGATTAGCTTTCATTATTCCTACGTTGGGCCTCGTAATATCTGGGTAATTAGCCAATAGTTTAGAAAATTTTGATGTTGTTCTATAAGAGCTAAAAGTCTCTTCAGAGATTGAGCAGATATCACCTTTTATTGTCAGGTTTGTTATACCGTCAATCAATTGTCTTCTATTAATATCGAGGATTAATTTGAAATTATTTAGAAAATCGGCTCCAAGTATACCCCTGTTGGTTTTAGCTATTACAAATGGCCATTGGAATTGTCGCCGTAGACCAAGATCTAAAGATAATATTTGAGTACCGTACGTGGAGATTTTCGTTCCATTGGCTGCATATAGCTTGAAATCGTTCAGGGTGGTCCCAATTTTTCCTTTGAAAGGTATTAAGGAAACATCAGCTCCACTATCTACTAAGAATCGCATGCCAGTATTTTTGTCACTTACAAATAAACGGCTATTGCGACGTATGTTCTGTCCAGCAGCAGAGTGCGTCGCACCACTTACTGCTGGTTGGAGTTTTCCGCATTGACCCATTCACATGGCTTTTTACATTTTCCAGGTAGGCAGTTTTTTCCATACCTATAATGGAAATAGCAAAATTTTCCCTTTGGATTATATCCGCCCTTAGATCGGGAACGGGAGCGTGCATTGTAGCGATAATCACGTGAATTTCGGTCACGAGATCTACCTTGATGCTCCATTTTCATACTTTCTATTTTCTGTTCCAGAGATTCTATTTTTTGTAATAACATTTTTGTTTCATTCTCCGGCTTATCTGCCTCGTAAATCTCCGCCTTGGGGTTTAATTCGGCTATTCTATCAGCCATTACTGCCAATTTGTCGAGCTCTTCCTCGCTAATTATTAAAATTTGCTGAATTGCCTGTGGTAGTTTTTCAAGCCATAGCGTCTTTATAAATTTATCGGATAAGTCCTCTGTTGCTAATGACTTCAATTTCTGCAACAGCTGGCTAGGCTTTAGATCACCTAGTTCAATTCCCGATAGCAGTTTTCGAATTCTTTTAGATTCGTCATCTTTAAATATTCTAAGAAGTCTCTCTTTTGCCTCTGAATATTTATTTATTTCTTTAGAGGTAATTATATCCCAGAGGTTTTCGACATACTTTGGTTCCAATTAAGCGATTAAATAATTGAATTTCGTATTTTGTGTCTTTATATTATTTATCAAGAACTGAGCCTCCACTTGATGGAACCATATATCAGGTCTTTCAATCCAGAAAGGTGGAAGTTTAATATTTACCTTATAGAATTATAAAACTATTTTAGAGGCGTAATATTCTTTTTAAAATAAAACAATTTCTACTGTCCTTACCGCTGGGAGGGTTCACCACTGATGAGCCAGGCCCTCCCTTTAATTTTTCCATCGCAGTAAGGACAGTAGAAATTGTTTTATTTTAAAAAGAATATTACGCCTCTAAAATAGTTTTATAATTTGATAACAGATGGCGCTCTAATACATCGTAACATTATTGTTCTAATAAAAGACACAATTTGATATTTGCGGAAGAGCGATTGCTCGAAGCATATTATATATTTATAATTATATTTAATTCTGCTGTCCTAAAAGCTTATGTCCATAGTTCTTCTAAAATACCCATTCCAAGAGTCTTACAACAGTCACCTATAAAAGGAAGTTCCAAAAATGCAATATAACAGCGGTATGGTAGATTAAACTGGCGAAACCGCTGGGAGGGTTCACCACTGATGAGCCAGGCCCTCCCTTTAATTTTTCCATCGCAGTAAGGACAGTAGAAATTGTTTTATTTTAAAAAGAATATTACGCCTCTAAAATAGTTTTATAATTTGATAACAGATGGCGCTCTAACACATTTACCTTATAGGTCTCAACTTTCTCAGTTTCCTCACTTTTCATTTTATCAATTCGTTGTGCTGGTTCTTTTGTTCGGCTCACCAATTTATGTGGTGGTTAACGACAATCCACATAAATAATTTCTTAAAATTATATTTGATAGCGATTTTGTTTTAAGTTGAAAATTTGCCTTGAATTAAATACCAAACGATGTACGTTTTCGTTGTTTTTAAGTATTGCGAAATATGTTATATTTTTTGTTTTAAATATAAATATTTAATATATATTTCTTAAATATTTATAATTTGATATTATGAGTAATTTATTTTTCACTTTTGATCGAATTGAAATTCTTGTTTGATTGCTTGCAAATGTTCGTTAAAGTTTATATTTTAAATACGCGGCTCACCAATTTATGTGGGCGGCATAGATTTATAAGCGGAGTCATTAACAAATTATTTATTGTAAAATCAACTTTTAATTACATTTATTTATACAAATTATCAGAAGGGTTAAATTGGTGTATATTACACGTTAAAGTTCTTTTTTGTATATATGTGTGTGGTCAAATATCATTTCTAGATTATATAATGTTAGATATATGTGTTTGATATATTATAGATAAATATTTGCATTTTATATGATTTATAAACGAATACAATAAAGCATCAAGGGCTGCGTATCTTTATTTAAGATACGCAGCCCTTGATGCTTTATTGTATTCGTTTATAAATTGTACAGGGTTTTTTCATTCTATATGATTTATGTTTATATTTAAAATGATGCATAATTATTTTATTATATTGATATGACAACAATTAATATGATATTAATGTTAATATATGGGAGCCGCTACAAAAGCATACCTGGATAGAGGTGAAAATAAAAATGATTTTTCGAGGTATTTCTCTCTCTTTATCAGTTTAATGCACAAAATAGTTAGAAGTAATCATCAAATTCTTTTATGTCACGTTTACCTTTTTCATGCAATAAATTGATAAAGAAGGAGCAACCCCTCAAAATACACTAATGGACAAAACATAAGGAAGTTGTACCTTTAAGCATGTATATCGGGATTCAGACAATAACTCTGAAAGATATTTGATATACAGTGACCTTTATTGAAGTCAAACGAGATAACTAAAAGTGAACAAAAGCTCGTTGAAGAGCGATTATCGCTTTAAAGCTTTAATTTTAAAATAAAAAAGAAACTCACCACGAGAAAATATTTTTGTAGTTTTTAAAAGATTTCACAATTTTATCATATCAATATATTATGTATGTATGTATTTATAAAATTATTTATACAATATAAATATAATTTACTTGATAAAGTAGCGACTTTTCCAGGCTGCTAAATCAAAAGACATTGCATCCACGTAGTTGGTCCCGTACTTGTCAAAGTCTGATCTTTTAGCTCTGTACTTGATGTTGTATAGATGGGGCTGTTTGATCTGGACAACAGAGCAACACATTCTTTACTCTTTATTAACAGTCAAAGAAGTTTAAAACTATTTGTAGTATTTTAAATAATTACAACTCTCTTTAAAGCAACAAAATAATTATTTATTGCATTTAGCAAGACAAGAAAAGAAAACTAACAAACAGGGAATGCCAAAAACAAAACTTATAGCTTAGTTCCTATTTCAAAACTAGCTTTCACACAGAGTATTCAAAAATATAATACGACAATCCCTCCCCTGTGTGGAAGCTTCTATCAAACAAGTCCGAGAGAGTTTATACAGTTTTTAAGTTTCTCCTTGGGAAGACTCTTTGTTAATAGGTCCGCTTCCATTTCGTCACTCTTAACAAATTCAAGGTCGATTGTACCTTCTTCCACAGCATCTTTTACAAAATACAATTTTCGGTTTATATGTTTCGTCCGGGAAGTTATTTTTTCAGATTTAATCCACTTGACTATCTGCTTTAAGCGTTGTAGGAAAGTTCGCATCCTTACATAGTTCTTCTAAAAGTCCTTTAATCCATTTTACTTCGCACATCCCTTCGCATATCGAAATCAGTTCGGCTTCGCATGTAGACAGAGCCACCAAACTTTGTTTCTTGCTTCTCCAACTGATCAGGTTGTTTCCCAGTTTAACTGTGTATCCGGAATAGGACTTTGCATCACTTGTTGAACACCAGCTTGCATCTGTGCTGACAAGAATGCTATTTTCTGATGGCTTGTATCTTAACATTTTATCTCTGGTGCCCTTCAGGTATCTATATATTCTCTTAACTCCTGTTAAATGTACTTCTCTTGCATCATTGCAAAATCGGGATAAATTGCTCACATTAAAAGAAATATCTGGACGAGTTCCGGTTGCCAAATACATCAGGGATCCGATCATCTCTTGATACAATGTCCTGTCTACTGGTTTGGAGTCTTGACATTCATCAAAACTTTGGTCTCGATCTCCCGGAGTTTGTACAATGTTACATTCTTCGAGTGCAAATTTCTTCAAGATTTTATCGATATAATGGGCTTGTGATAGATCAAAACCGTATTCTGTTTTCTTTATCTCTATACCAATGAAAGGTTCATTCTCCCCTTTTTTCTTTTAAAGCAACAAATCTTCCTATCTCTGATGCTAGTTTTTTATTAAAGGTTTTATCCGTTCCGGCTATTATTAGATCATCCACGTATAAACCCAATATTCCATATTCCTTTCCTTTTCTAAAAGTGTACACACATGGATCATATTGCGATCTTTCCATTCCCAGTTGTATCAGTATCTCGTTGATCTTTTTATTCCAACAATGTCCCGATTGTGGAAGTCCATATATACTTTTTAACAATTTGCAAACTTTGTCTTCTTCACCTTTTTCAATAATCCTTCCGGCTGTTTCATAAAAATAGTTTCCTTCAATTCTCCGTAAAGGTAGGCGGTCTTCACATCATATGATGTTATAACCAAATTCAACTGAGCTGCTAGGGCTACAATTGCACGAAGACTTTCTTTTCTGATCACTGGTGAAAAAGATTCCTCATATTCTACGCCATATTTTTGATTACAACCAATAGCAACTAATCTAGTTTTCTTCTATAAACACCTTCACCAGGCGTACTCTTTATGCTAAAGATCCATTTGCAGTTTATGATCTTCATATTCTTTTCTCTTTGAACGAGAGTCCATACCTTATGCTTGTCAATAGAGTAAAGTTCTTCTTTCATTGCTTCGAGCCATTCATATTTATTTTCGCAGTTAATCGCCTCCTCATAATTTTCGGGAATACGTTCTTCTGGTTCTAATATAAAATTCACATTATTTCTTTCCTTTATTCTTTGCGAACGTCGAACGCCTTGTTCAAGCAATTTCATTTCTTCTTCTCTCAGTTTTGCTCTGTGTTTTTCCTCTAAAACCTTTTGAGTATCTCCCTTTTTGCGACCTGATCTTACAATTCTTTCCTCGTTAGGTTCGTCTAGCGTGGGAATCGTTTCTTCATTTAGTTCTGAGGTTTCTGGACGCGTCCGAAGGTCGATTTCATTATCATTTTCTTCTTCCTTTTTATATGCAAAATGGTCGTAATTTGTGTCTTCTTGAAGATTTTTTTGCATAATCAATTCTTTTCTCATTTTCGACAAATTTTACTGATCTTACTTCTTCTATTTTCTTAGTGATTATGTCATACACTCGATAAGCCTTTCTTTTCAGAGAATAGCCTACAAAAATACCTTTTCGACTTTTAGGCATAAATTTACTTCTATGTTGTTGTGTAATGGGCCAAAACGCCAAACAACCGAATATTCTGAAATGTCGAATGGAGGGTTTTCTTCCTTTCCATTTCTCCATTGGTGTATCAAGCTTGATTGACCTATGTGGAGTACAGTTTTTGACATATGATGCATTAGCGACTGCCTCCGCCCAGAAAGCCATGGGTAATCCTGAATCAAACAATAAAGTCCTTGCTGTTTCAATTAGGGTTCGGTTTACTCTCTCCGCAACTCCGTTACTTTGTGGCGAGTAGGTGGTGGAGAGTTGGTGGTGTATTCCATTTTTAATTAAGAGATTCTTGAATCTGTGATTAGTGAACTCTGTGCCATTATCAGTTCGCACATCCTTTATTTTCAGGCTTAGCTCATTTTCCACTCTTGCCTTAAATTCTTCAAACTTCCCCAAAGTTTCATCTTTGTTTTTCAGAAAGTAGATAAAGGTTTTTCGGCTGAAGTCATCAACCAGAACAAAAAAGTATTTTGATCCACCTAGAGATTGGTATGGCATTGGACCACACAAATCCATATGCACCAATTCAAGGGGTTTGGTTGTACAGTTGGTGGTAACGGAATGGTAAGGTTGTCGAGTCAATTTCCTCATTATACAAGCTTCACATTCTGGCAAGTTCTTAAATTTAACATTAAACCCCAATACCATATTCTGTTGAATTATCTCTTTCATGTACGCTTCGTTCAAATGATTCAGTCTTCTATGCCACAAGCTGATATTGTCATTTGAGAAATCATCTTTTGTGGTCATGACATTCTCCGTCTTTTCCGAGTATTCATCTCTGGACCTTGTTTCCATTACATACATTCTATCCTGGATTTGAGCCTCTGCAATTAAATCATCCTGTTCATTGTAAATCTTTGCTCCATCTCTATTGAAAATTACAGTATTTCCTTTGTTAGTTAATTCGTATATTGATAAAAGATTAGACCTTAAGTTAGGTACATGCAGAACTCCTTTAATTTGAACATTCTCAATTCCGTTTTCGGTACAAGTAGAAACCTTGATATCACCTTTAGCTGTAGCATGTGTAACTTTACCTTCTTCTGCCAAATTTGATGTATATAGTTGTTCATTTGTTTTAAATAAATATTAAATTGATGTATATAGTTGTTCATTTGTTTTAAATAAATATTAAATTGATGTATATATTTGTTCAGTTGTTTTGCATATTTTTCATCTGTGAATTAAT
>CP092885.1:15074043-15092142 GCA_030710605.1 Cordylochernes scorpioides
TTTCTGTAGTCAACGCAAAACTGTACTTACCATCTCGCTTCTTGACCAAGATTACAGGAAGGACCATGACATCGGAGATGTCTAATTACCGTCTCTGCATTTCATCAATTTGTTCTTTTATGATTTCTCGCTCTTTCGCACTCACCCTATACGGATTGTGTTTATCGGTTTTCGCGCCTTCTGTATCGATCCCGATGTTTCGCTAAGTGGATCTTCCTAATCCCGACGAAAACAAATCCTCGTACCTTTCCAAAACTTGTTTCAATTGCTCCTTTTCCTTATATGCTAAATTTTCGTTTATCTGAAATTGGGTTCTTCATGCTCATTTTTGTTCACTTTCTTCCATAAGATTCACTTCGCTGGCTGGCTTCCAAAGCACAATGTTTGGTTTTTTAATATTTTTAATGGTCGAAGTAAGGGTTTGTTAACCAGATATATGTTTCCTTATACACAACAATTTATTAAGCTTCTCGCTAGTCGAAGTCCATTTGTTTGAAACATTTTATGGTTCTCCTCGATGATGTATTCGCCATCCTCTGCTTCTACAAATGCATTAATCAATTTTAATAGAAAGTTCTGTATAATGGCATCCTTTGCCTTTTTATTTTCTTCTGTTGATATTTGGTTACGTCACGATTTTCTGTCAATCGTATTTGTATTTCACGCTGACAATCAATTTTGCGTTCATTTCTAAGAAAATCACGTCCAATAAATAAATATTCGCAAATGTGTTCTCATTAACACAAATTGATGTGTAATTGTTTTGTCATCAAATTTTATATTTAAAATAATATTCCTACGATATCTAATTATTTGCCATCGGATCCGGACACAATTTTATCAGGATTTATTATTTCAAGACCTGTGTTAAGAGCTGTACTAAGGTCGACCAACTGAAAGATCGGCGCCTGTATCAATCAAAGCTTCGCAGATACCGATTCTATCCACGTTAATGTTCATTTTATTTTTGGGGTCCAACTTTTTATTCCATTTATGGTCGACTTGCTTTGATTGACGACTCAGGCGCGATGTTTAGTTTAAATCTTCTAATGCGGCATATCTATTCCTTGTAGGGATACTCGAGTACGGGCTATTTACTTACGTCAGCGTAGAGCAGAGGTCTCGACTTCTGAGTTCCATTATCCATCGGATTTCTTCTTCGACCTTGTCTTGTGTAACTATGGGGTCCTCTTCCACAATTCTTACAAACCTGACTCTGCAATACCGCGCACGTGTCCTGGCTTGTTACACTTGAAACATATTGGACTCCCGTCTTCTGTCCTATTCCTATTTGAATTTGGATTCTTATTGTATGTTTTTACTTGGGTACCGGTTTGGCTCAGGATTGGGAGTGTAAGATCGTCTTAGGGCAGAATACCTGGGGCAGAGGCTTGTTCTGGTAATACCTCGGAGTGGGGCTTGGGCTTGGAGGTGTTCTGGTAGTACCTCGGAGCGGGGGCCTGGCTTGGAGGTGTTCTGATATGGTCTTCTGAACGACGTGCATTCTTCATTGCTCTTGATGAGGGGACGAGGAGAGCGTGGTCCATATAAAGAGCTTTGATTTTTCTGCACGTTTCTTGGTAATTCTTTCGAACAATCCAGCTTTTTTACAAATTTCTAGAAGTTCTTGGTAATTTTTAGGAGGGTTTAGGTGAAGGGCAAAAGATATTCTTTCTTACCCTCCAATAACCAGTTTATTTTAGTCTCTTCTTCATTTGGGGGTCGACCTTGTTGCACAGTACAAGGATATCCTCTGCGAACCTGATTGCAGGTTCATTCCACTGCTGCATTCTGTTTAGCCTCATCTTCATTTCTTCTTTGTTGCGTCTGAGGCAAAATCCTGAATTAGGCGGCTCTTGAAATTTTCCCAGCTGGTGACACTTATCTTGTGTAGGTTCAGCCAGGTTTTGGCGCTACCAATCATATTCATGGCAGCATAACGAGAGATATGTAGTCTGCCCAATGGTACAGGAAGCCAATTTCTTCAAGAGATTCAATCCATGGGCGCGAGGGTCTTCCGTTCCATCATACTTGGGGATGTCGATGTTGGGATTCAGCGACAACTGGATCGGGAACTAGCATCTCTACCAATTGTTGCACCCAGGTTTGCGGCTTGGCAAGACTCTTCAGGCATGATTCTCTCCTGTGCTGGCTCTTGCATCTTACCAGAGCGGTGTTTCAACCATCCTACAAATTTATATAAGGGAATAATGAGATAAGTCTACTTTAAGTAGCCTCCAGAATAATTTATTTATTTTCTCACATCAAAGAGAGCAGTGAAGTCACACGTGTACCTAAATACCAAATGATGATAATCTTAATTAACCTGTTTAATAAATTATCATAGAATATAAAAATAAATAAATATATAATTTTAAATTTCAATATATTAAAAATAATATAAGGAAATACGCCATTAATCATGATGTAACAATATATACAAGTATTACTATGATGAATTAGCGCGCCATCTTTCTTTAAAAATTTCAACTATTTTTGACGCGCTCATGTTGATTATTTTAAAAATAAATAAAATTCTACTTCCCTTACTGCAATGATAAAATAATAATTGGCAGTAGAAAATGATAGAATAAATAATATATGATATAAGAAAATATGAAGAATCATACTCTTCAAACATAGTTTAAATTTTTATAGACGCGTATGATTATTTTATTAATTAAACATTTTCTATTACAGTAAGGCCAGTAGAAATTGTTTAATTCATAAAATAATCATAGCGTCTATAATAGTTTCGAATTTTCATAACAGATGCACTAGTGTATCATAATAGTTGAAAATTCTTATATACAAAAATTTACCAGGTAAAATATAAGTTGAATTATCACCTGTGTATTATAAAAAGAAGAACAAAATCATGTAGTGAATACTCACGTGTAGTTTCTACATGAGACACTCCTTATCGCATGTTAGTTCTTTTTTGACGATGCACCATGTAGATAACTAAACTTAAAATACTACTGGTATTTTGCTTTTATAGAGTTAGACAATTAAAATAATTTTATTGACATCTTGTCAATACATGCAGAGTGCTTAAAAAAGATAATATCCCTACATACACTATGTACAATGACATGGCGCCTCTGCCAGCGCTGCAGAGTTTGGTGGAGAATCGCCAGTGGGTCTCCAACGACACCACGCATTTCACAATCTACGTAATCACGTATATCGCGTACTTCACCTCTAAGGAGATGGTGATGGCGTGATGTTCGAGACTAACTGGAAGTTGGTGTTAGAGTGTTAGAGAGTTATAGTGTTAGAGAATGCACTATTATAAGATTGTCCCAAATGTTCGTGTTTTTCTTAAAACGTTGTTATCTCATTACTTGGCGAATAATATTATTACGGCGAATACATAATAATATACATAATACAATACTTCATACATAATACAAAGACATTATACATAACAGCAAATAATATTGGTATTTCAATTTTTTTGCAAGTGTTTACAAAATTTTAGGACAATCTTGTAATATATTATCAATATAGTTTTTAAACTTCTTTGACTGTGAATAAAGAGTAAAGAATGTTTGCTCTGTTGTCCAGATCAAACAGCCCCATCTATACAACATCAAGTACAGAGCTAAGAGATCAGACTTTGACAAGTACGGCACCAACTACGTGGATGCAATGTTTTTTGATTTAGCAGCCTGGAAAAGTAGCCACTTCATCAAGTAAATTATATTTATATTATATAATAATTTTATGAATACATACATAATATATTGTATATGATATAATTTTGAAAAACGTTTGAAAACTACACAAATATTTTCTCACGATTAGTGTCTTTTTTTTTTTGTTTTAAAATGAAAGTTTTCAAGCGATAATCGCTCTTCAACGGGCTTTTGTTCAAACTTGGTTATATCGTTTGACTTCAATAAAGGTCACTGTATATCAAATATCTTTCAGAGTTATTGTCTGAATTCGATATACATGCTAAAAGGTACAACTTCCTTATGTCTTGACCATTAGTGTATTTTGAGGGGTTGCTCCTTCTTTATCAATTTATTGCACGAAAAAGGTGAACGTGATATTAAAAAAAATCGATGATTACTTCTAACTATTTTGTGCATTAAACTGATAAAAAGAGAGAAAAACCTCGAAAAATATTTTTAAATTGTTTTTATTTTCACCTCTATCCAGGTATGCTTTTAAAATATATTTACATATCTATACATATTTCTATAGATATTAAAAAACCTATATGTGGATTGTATAAAATATTTATTTGCCAATATATGCCTTATCTAAAGATTTAAATATGGAATTCTCTATATTCAGGACAATATATTTCTATCCTGAAAATAGAGATGGCCGGCATTCATATTTCTGTGAAAAATAGACACTTCGGCCAGTTCGAGTTTTTATATTTTCTCAACGTTTCAACAAATATCTTTTGTTTTCGACAAGAGAAATAAAAAAAAATAAAACTTTTGGCAAGGCGTTAGAAATTGTTTTCTAATTTATTATTCTATTATAATATTTTTTAACGCCTTGCCAAATGCTTTATTTTTATTTACTTTCTCCTGTCGAAGACAAAATATTTTTGTTTGAAACATTGAGAAAATAAAAAACTCTAACTAGTCCGAAGTGTCTATTTTTTACAGAAATATATTTCTATGTCAATATATAGCTCTATGCCTGTGTTAGTCACTTAGGATTAAGGCTCTGCATAGTCAACCCATATATATATAGTTTATATATATTTTCATTTAGATATAAAGTATTGCTGTGAAATATCTCACCGTTATATTGTTTATAGCGACAACTACCTGAAGATTCCCATGGTAACGGAGAATGGAGAATTGGCGGAATGTTTTGTGCTAAACCATCAGCTCTTCGAACCAAAACCTCTTAAAGACGAAATGCCTATGGTTGTAGGTAAATATATTTGTATTCAAAATACGAATAAACATAACTTATAGCAAAATATAAACGATGATTGAAGAGGGATGTACAAGACACTCCTCGTCGTTATATTTTGATATTTTTATTCGAAGAGTTCAATTTAGCCAAACATAACATATATTAGACAAAAATATATATTTGGAAAATATATTGATTTTATTCCAATTTAAAGCACTATTTCCCTTAAGGACACTTGCGCTGTCATACATTTATTGCCTTTATATTTCTCTATACATACATATATATACAATAATTTTAGGCCGTGAATAGAATAGTCATATGATATTAACAATGAGAAAGAGAAAGAAAAAACGATAAAAATAACTGTGTGCAAAAGAAAGATGTGTCTGGCAATATGTACAATAAGCTTAATATGAATTATCAGTTTCTTAAAATATATTTGGTGCTATATAATTTAAAATATATCTACAAAAGTTATTGAACTTAATATACATTTCTTTACTGTAAATAAAAATACTTGGATCTGTTACTATTAAATTATTTTAGATTCTGTAGTATTGAAAAACAGGACAATCTAGTAAAAGATGTATTGAGGTTTGTTCCTCATGTCTACAAAAACATTTCGGAAATATATGTATGTAACGTTTGAGTAATCACTGTAGAATCCTGTCGACTCTCTGTAATATTGATAGATTACCTGTAATATTGAAGAAATCACTGTAGAGACTCACTGTAATGTTTGGATGATTACCTATAGAGATTGATTGAATTGATTGTTGATTGATTGATTGATTGTGGTGGGGGCAGTCGTATTTGCTGAGTTGGTAAGGTATTCATACAGGGGAAAAAATAACGAGGAAACAGAGTTGAATTGAAATAGGCCAGCGATCAAGGGAGAAAGGGGTTGAAGCTATTTTGCGGATTTGACTAATCTATGGCTGTTCACATTATTGAGGATTGGACTTATCTGATGGTTGAGAAGATGGGTGTTGGCTCCAAACTGGTCTCAATGGCGGCGAGCTCCTGACTAAATGAACTGAGTTCGCGATTTAACACGAAAACTTCTCAGGGTTTTGATTGGCTGGTGGTTGTCTCGTGAAGGCTTTCCATTGGTTCCTAGCTAATCCTCCTGGACTCTGATTGGGTCTTTGCTAATCTTTTGTCCCCGTCTTGTTCTGACATGATCCCGGAAGGACTAGGTTCTTGAACCCAGTTTTATGAGTTCCTGGATAATAAAACCTGCTAATGACCGTTTCTCTTTGATGGCCTTTCTCTCTAAACCTTTCTCCCAGATTTCTAAGCCTTGTTTTTATTAAAATCTTTAGATTATACATTGCATACATATTGTGGTGAGCTTACATCCAGTTATGTACCAAATTATGACATGCATAGTTGGAATTTTATGAAAACATTGTTTTAATAATATTCTTCCATGAGTTTACGCTTTGACAAATCAACAAAGAATCTAAGTTTCTTTTTACAATTTTTCAACCATTCGGCGTATTATAATTGGCTAGAAGTAATACTCTAGGTATCCGTGTTAAAGGGTATGTTAGACAAAAAGCTCGAGAAATAGAAAATGGTAAAAAGAAATCCAAACCTTAGATTTCTTGTTGATTTTAATCAAATTGTTTTAATAGTTTGGAAGTTACAAGGCGATCCACACATTGAATGCATTTATATAAAAAGTCTTATCTGGATCTCTGTGAAATAAAAATAGTTTTTCAGAATATTTCTAGCGATTACACACTCTATATCAATATATTTCATAAAATATTTGAAAGATTTATAAAGTTTTTTTGTGCAATAAATATTGATAAAATGGAGCATTTCTTGAATTTTATTCTCCAAATATTCCAATCGTAGATTTTTTGCTTTAAATTTTTACTTTATTTATTTATTATTTCCAAATTGTTTTTTTTTTGTTTTAAAATAAGTGCGTTTGTAATATTAAATTTTATTAATTTCTAATATATATTTCGTGTTACTCATTCTATTTTTTAATAATTTTCTTTTTATAAATAGAATTATTTCTGATGGTGTCTGACCTTTATCTTTTTTCGAATTATTTTTATAGAAAATTTACTTGAGGATCTACTTTGGATGCCCAGGATATATTCGTGTGCGTATATGCGCCTGGATATATATACTTTGCTTTAAAAGTATTTTTATTCAACCTAACTTTAAATTCTGCTTCTAAGAAATCAAAATATAAACATTTCAATTTTAAGTCATTATCTATGCTTTTAATTTGCCTTTATATTTATCAAAATTCTTATTTCATTGGCATTTTTCGCCCAAATTCTATTTTTGAAGGTTGGCTAGTGTTTTTTTTTTTCTTCAAAATTCATCTCCCTCATTTCCTTTCTGATGGCCATGATCCCTTTTAAAGCTGATGCCAGGCAGTCTGTTCTCATGATGCTCCTCGGAATTCTGGGTCCCTTTAATTCGCGGCGTTTCTAGGGTTTACTCGGCTAATCTCATGAAATTGCATCAAGAACGAGAAGCGATATGTGATAAGATTTTTTTGAAAAACACATCAACACTCAAACTACAAAAGCATAAAGTGGATTTATCGGTCCTAATACATATACAGTGGCGGCAGTGCTAAATTGTTATGTTCAAAATTGGCTTAATTAAAATTAACATGACTATGGATAAATTAAATCTCTTTGAATCACAATTACTCCTGTGAAATACCATTGAAGAGACCTAAGAGAAACAGTAACTATATGATATAAGGAATAGTCACAGTTGATGTAACCTGTAAGTAATTTTTTTTTAACCCGAAAGCGACAAGAAGAGACATGTGTTGGCTACCGTGATGAATGAAAAAAGTCTTAAAAACATTAAAATCCTTTTAACTAATCAAATATAAATATGACATTCACGAGCTAATGAACAAATTATATGGCGAGTGTAACTGAAGGCCTGTTTCCTGCGGACGTCCCTTCTTCATGGCGACTTTGACAGTCTCCAGGTCGAAGCCTAGGAACAGACTTCGAACTTGTTAACTCGATTTGATATCAAAATGGAGTTATTCTTGAGATGATACTAAACGAGGACCACAATGAAGTTTGATTCATATTATTGTTAAAATAAAAATACTTCAAAGATTAAAAAAAAAAAAAAACATTTAAAAGAATAGCATTGCTGTCCCCCCCCCCCCCCCCCCCCCCCCCAATAGAGTAATATTGTTCCACGATAATGCAACTCAAAACGCTCCAAAATATACATAATATTAGCTTTAAAGTATTATCACATCCTTTTTACACTCCTGCTATTTTTTTTGCTCTATGATGAAGCGTTTAAATAGACAACATCAATATTTGTGGTACATACAGCCTGGTGACGGTGTGAGGGCTTAGGCATCATGTTTGTATAATATTTGTGAGTGTACATTTATGTACATATGTGTTTTGCGTTTATTGTACGAGTCCTACTCTAGACATTAAAAAGATAACATTAAATAAAGGGGCGAAAACTTCCAAGAGAGTTCATTGATGAACCAGGTCCCCTTCTAATATTTCTCTCTATCGCATTCAGGACATTCGAATTTTTTTAAAGAAAATTCGTGCTAAATGTGATTTTATATTTTTATATAAAGTTTATTGTGAAATAAAACTTGCTACTATGCAAAAAGGTTCACCTATATGAGAATTTATTGTGAAACGTGATGTAGAATTCCTATTGTAGAATTACAGAGATCTCTCCCTGAATGGTCGGCTGTAGTTCCTTAATATACAATTGAGATAGTAAATCTTATACTTCAGATAAAAGTGGTGACCAGTCCACAGGTTCTCTTCTCTTATTTCATCTTTCTTTGTGAGAATAAAGTTCCCATTTAAGTTTATCTATATATAATCTAGTAATTATAGTACCTATTACTGACCTTACTCTAGGAAAATGTATTTGTGTGTGTTATAATATGATTTGATTGAAAACTCGTATTTCAACAAAGAATTTTTATTTTTCCACTGCAAAATTATCTGTCGAGATAGGGAAGATATTGGATAGGATTGGAGAGAGAATGGTCATTTCCATTGTCTCAGGTTGGTCCCTTTGAAGCGAGCTTGTAGGAGAAAGATGCCAGGCATTGACGGTACATGCTGAGAGAGAAGCAGGAGTTTCCAGGATGACAGAGGAAGATGGTTAGGATGAGTAGGTTGTGGGGCTCAGATATTAGAAGGCTGGTTCAAAAAGTCATTTTATCAAAGTTGTCTTCAGTAGAAATAAGTCAATTGGTCCCTTTGAAGCTAGCATATAGGGAAAAGATTCCAGAAAATGAAGGCACTTGCTGAAAGATAAGCAGGGGTTGCTATTCCAAGAAGTTGATAGAAAAATTAACAAGATGTGGGGATCAGATAGTAGAGTACTGTTTCAAGAAAGTTAGCTTTGATTGAAATTGTTTCATAGGTTGCATCAGCAGGTTGGAGGTAAGAGTTGGAATAGACTTATCCAGAGGATCAGGTAATTGAATTCGTGGTTTCTAAAATGATAGGTGAACTTTAATTCATGAAGCCAATGGTCAGAGCAGCTTTAATGGTTCAAGATTATCATTTTGAGCAAGAAATCGGTATGATGATATTCATCATTAAAATAATCATATAAGGTTGGTTAAAGAGTTTTCAGAAGGTACGAATCAATTCACGAAAGTCATAGATCGGGGCAATAGCTTGTCTTCAAGGGACCCAGAATTTCGATGAGCATCACGAGAGCGGATTGCCTGGCATCAGCTTCAGGGAGGGATCATGGCTATCAGAAAGGAAATGAGGTTGGCTAATAAGGGAGATGAATTTTGAAAAAAAAAAAACAACAACACTAGCCAATCTTTAAAGAAATATAATTTTGAAACAATAAATGCCAATGAGTAAAAAGAATTTTGATTAATAAGCCAATCCTTAAAACTTAACCACACATCTCACCTACTCCCTATTCTGTCTTATACCAACCTTTCACTTTGCCTAGCCCACGCCATGAATATTTACAAATAAACCAGGCGAACCCAATCTCATCTGAGTACCTCAGGTATCGGCAGGCATAAGGCCAAACTGCGGCAACAAGCCGGTCTACATTGTTAACTGTTGTTAACACTAAACAGATGAGTGGGTACGCCACTACAAAAGCAAAACATAAGAATGCACACCCTAGATATGCTAGGCAAAGACTGCGAACCATTCTCTCGATAAAAGTCATCTCTGCCATTAGTCAATCTCAGTTCACGTAGCGATAGTTAAATGTAACAATGGGATACTTGCTTGGTAACAATTTCCAAACTCTTTTTTACTTTAAAAAATTATTTTTATATATGTGAAACAAATAATAAAAAATGTCAGGTGTTGGTATTAAAATAAAAAAAGGCATATCCTGACCACGAGTACATGAGTTTTTAAATGGCAGAGCGCCATATAGTGGAAAAGAAATAAACTAAACATTGATTTAACCTGTTCCCTGATATTTGGCCAACCAATTTTCTTGATAAATCAATCCAATCATGAACACGTCTCGGGCTGATATCCCTTGTCAGTATGGTTATATGGATATAAATATTTCATTTTCCCCATCTCATATTTAGCCAATAGAAGAGTGCTTTTTTTCAAAGATTGCTGTGTTTGTATAATAGAAATACACTATAAATGAATATGCAAAAAATAAAAATTGAAAACTATTTAAATATAAAAAACTAAAAAAAAATAAACAATACACTATTGTTTTAATAACATCAAAAAGCATACAGAGCTAAGTTTCTTGCACAGTTTTATTTTTCTAGTTTTCGGTTTAGCAAGCTCTTCAATAAGGGGAATTAGTTATATAACTTCTAGTTAATCCATTATGTATTTACTAATATCTGTAGCCATTAGATATGCGTCGGACCTGGAAGCTTTTGGGTTCTATGCTGCCTGGAGTATAGGAGCTCCATCTATGCTTCCTTCCTGTAGTGAATCTGTATAAGACCGGTGGTCTTAATAAAGTTGTATGCGTGTGTATTTATTTACTGTGTGTGTTTAGATTTTAGTTGTGTAATTACAATGTGAAATTTTTCTATAAAAGAATCCCTTGAATCAATATTGAGTAAAGTTAATCATTCCTTCAGGGAAAAGTATCTTTTGTTTTGAAAAGACAAAAAATTGAAAAGACACTTTTCTCCCGGAGGCCTGATTAATTTTACTCAATATGAGATTTGGAAAATATCATTTGCTGTTTAAGGATTTATTTTTCAAAAGGTATATAGATAGATAATCTGTTTTTTAATTATTTTTTCGACATTCTGCAGTTCCAAAATCACTTTATTAGGTACCGCTCAACAAGAGCAACCTAATTTATGATAATTGAAACAATGAATAATATGTGAGTTATTCACATATTAAACAAAAGGTTAACGCGGGATTAAATCCCGGTTCATGACTGTCGGGAATTGAAGGTGTTACCCATTCGTCCACCGACTTTTATGCGTTTCGACATCATGGTGACACTTTCCAATCGCGTCAACTTCTTTGTATTTTAGTAAATCGTAACTATAATTTTATTTCAGAATTAAGAACACTTTTTTTTTCGAGGATGGCGTCAGTAAATCACCAAAACGTCAGTAAATAAATACCTAAGATGTGTATCAGTATTATTTTTTAAAAGAAACTTAGTGTTTCCCTGTAATTATAAGCTATTTTCTATTATTAAAATTATATATATATATATAAATAAAAAGGCATATATTGAATAAAAAAATAATATTCTTCAATATCTCAGTTTGACACTGAATGCCAACCTTTTTCAAGGTACAACAACGTATTTATATAAACAACAAATCAGCACCTCACAAAAAGGTTGGCGTTTCAGGCAATTTTTAAATTCCAATATATGCCTTTTTAAATAAAGATATATTAATGGATTGCTCAATGAGCGAAACACGTTCGTGGATGGCTTTCTTGATTTTTCAAGAAATTGGGTTGGCCAAATATCAGGGAACAGGCTAAATCAATGTTTAGTTGATTTCTGTTCCACTAGATAGCCCTCTGCCATCTAAAAAGCATATGTGACCCTGGTCAGGATATGCCTTTTTTATTTTTAATATCAAAACTTGACCTTTTTATTTTTTATTTTTTCTATTATTTTTCACAATTATATACTTGTATATACGATTACCATAATAATAACCTCAAAATATGGGTGTGTTATTTCAGATTCGTTGATCTACCCATACCAGCAGTCATGCCGATTTGCCTTCCTCTTCAACATCTCCCATTTTGTAGATCCATCAAGCAGAAAGACCTCGCTGACAATCCATTCTCCCTATTATCTTGCCAATCCTTACTTCACTGGAAATGTACTCAAGGGAGGTCTTGCTGAAATCATCCAATTCTCTTTGGTAATGAAAAAAACTATAATAAAATATTTATATTCATTTTTTATAAGGTGCGGCGCACGCAACTATATTTTAAATAAACAAATGCCTTCATTATTGTCACATGAAGGACACATGCCATTTTTACGACCTTGTAATTCGAAAAATTCTAAATTTTATCCTCACTATTAGTAATTACAGTTCATTTTTGACTTAAAGTTATTTACTTGGGTGATCTTATAGTAAAATTCTATATTGCACATCGAGAATACTCCATTTCTTTCTTCAGGAAAACCATATCAAAATCTTCAGTTAGAAGGGATACAGTATGCCATATTTGCAAAGAAAAAATATAAATTCTAATTACATCTTTGAGTGTCAGTATATTAAGCGAAGAGAGGCGTTCTTCTCAAAATAACGATAACCAACTTACCTCAGTGTAACGTATTTTAACAAGCGTCATATATGGCGAACGGTTTGCTCTGTCCCTATATAACTTTTAACGAAGCAATAAGCAGGAAAAGGGATCTTAGATTCATCGTTTCACCTCCACTACATGATGGTAATTAATCATCGTGAGGATATCGTTGCAAGCCGGCAATGAGAGAGAATAATCAGTATAAAACTGGTGTCATTAGAAGAGAAAAATTGTAAAGTATAAAAACAGAATATAAATAGTAGCAATGCTTTATTTGTGCAAAGTACAAACTTTCGGATCTTTATAATCCTTCTACAGGCGTAGGAATGGGGATATATGAAAATAAATGATAGGTATGAGGTGAAAATATATGACTCATATGTCACCACCTACGGCATCAAAGCAGCAATGGCCATTGTTCAATAATTCACAGAAGAACTCAATACGACATCTGGTATCCTCAAAGATTACTAACAAAAACGCCCTTACGCCGCGAAGATATGCAACTGCCACTAAAGGAGATATATGCTCATTTTCTCTACTTATAGCTATAACTGTAGAAGGATTATAAAGATACGAAAGCTTGTATTTTTCACAAATAAACAATTTGCTACTATTTATATTCCTATTTTATAAAACTGATGTCTAAATAAAGGCTTTGTGTGAGTCACCTCGTAATTCACCGGTGTTTGTCGCATTATCTTCTAAGATGTATCTTCCTAGTTTGTCCTCTCTTCTGTCCTATTGGTGTACCATTTAGTACCAGTTATTGATGGTATATTTAACTTCTCTCCCTATCATATACTGTTTAGATTTAGTTTTCCTGGAAATTGTTCTAGATGTTTATCATTCTTTCGCTTCTTCGAATTATTAATAGGTTTGATAACTATTGATAAAATTTTCAGGTTTGGATAGTTTTGGCTTATTAAATGTTAAATCAAAATGGTCAATGCCTCTCTTTCGTAAATCATGAAATATGGTGTATATACAACAACAACAAGAACAAAAAGCTATATTAAGACCTTTTAATCTTATACAGATTCTCCAAGCAAAATGTAGGGATACATGCGAGAAAAAAGTGATACACCTTAATGGTAATATGATATTTATATGCTGGGAAAATTATATAAAGACAATCAAAATAATAGATTAGTCTGGGTAAATTGGAGGAAAATAAATTTATTATACATGGATTTACCGCGGATTCACCGCAAATGAAGTTAAAAAAACAAAATCTAATAACAATCAATATTGAGATATCGAAATTTATACATTGTAATTAAGACATTTGAGTCATAAACATATTTGAAGAGTAAATTCGAGGAAAAGAAAAAGGGAAAAAACACTGAAAAATATGATGAATATATCCCGTAGTGTTCTGTATAGAGGGATTATAGGTGAAAGTGACAAATGGAAAAATTTCGTTCCAATTTTAATGTCTCTCATTGATGTCCATCATATCAGTGAGGGTGCGATTCATTCTTTCTGTTTGGACATTGGGTTCGGTTATGATATCTCGTCGCTTATTATAGAGCGTATTAAATTATGTTCTTTTTTTATGAATCAATGCATTTATGATTCATTGTGTATTATGTCCGTGCCTATTTGCCACAACCCACCACCTTTATTTCATCAAACTTTATTTTTTGCGCAGGACCATAACAATTTTCGTATATGTGTGTGTGTATACATATTTAATATAAATATTACTATTGTGTATGCGTACATTTTTATTTAGAAATATTTTTAATATAGATATTCTTTGCAATCTCTCTCCTTACAGAAAAAGAGAGAGAGAGACATTTGAACACTTTTATTGACATCTTGTCAATTAGGTTTTACAAAATAAATGAAGAATAATGGGAATATTTACAATTAAATTATGAGTTATTAGAGATATATACCATTTCTCAAAAAAAAAATGGGTGTGAAACTATATTCAATATAGAATATATTGGCTTTTAACAAATATTTTCTAAATAGCAACGAGACTTATGTGTTTAGACTGACACCATCTTCTATCCAGCTCCCTACAAGACAAACTGCTATGACTACATTGGGAACTGGCAAAAAACCAAGGGACCTCTCTTCAAAACCAGTAAGTCATAGAATTAATAAAATATGCTGCGATGACATATGATATAACAATTTATTCCAATCTTTCATCAGAGGATCTAAACTTTCCTAGACCAAAATAAATTACATGGTAATGGGAAAGTTTAAGGTTATCTTTAAAGGAGAGGTTTTAATTGAATCCTTTTTTCTGCTGAAAACAAGGAAATTCTTTAAAATCCTACAAAATGAAGTCAACCAATTTTCAACCACTTTATCTAAACACGATAAATTAGTGCACGCGCGCGCAATCTGTTATAAATTAATGTTAAATATATTCTATTTTTAATAACTTTCTCAAAGAGAGAGATTAAATATAACTCATAACCTTTTCCCAACCTATATAATTTATTTCAATTACATATATCCTATTTTAACAAAGGCGAAAAAATGCTCAAACCCCTCAAGTCTTTTTCTAGTAGAAATTACCTCTATTAATAAAAAGATCAGTATTTTCAAATAAATATCTCTGCTATTATATATATTTTTGCTTATCCCTAGTATACGTGGTACAGGCCATAATAATCATTTCTTCTTCTTTCTTATCTCCACTCAATCATATTAGGGTATCAAGCTTGTATAGCTTGACAACCATCATGATTGGGTGAAGTAGAATGCGTCTGCCTTTTTCATTAAGACTGGGAGCACTACTCAGTGGCAGGCCGACTTAGCCCAAAAGAAATGGCCAGCCTCTGACATGAGGAACAGACGCCATGTGCAGCCGCTCCTAACATGGAGTACAAACGCTGCTCATCCTGTATCCCTGGATTAGGAGCCCTTACAGGGTACTATCAGCCGGGCCAGCTGAGCTCAGGGTTTTTAGTGAGCTTGTTACTGCTCCCCCCTCTTCCTTTTTCATCCGGGCTTGGGACCGGCAAAGGCGGAGTTCATAATAATCATGGTGGGTAGAAGTAGGCGACTGCTTTTACTGTAAGTGCACCACATGTCTACAGATGTGAAAAGCAGTTCGACTTTGCACTTACAAGTGTGCCATACCCGTTTAGTTACTTGCACTCGCTTGTTATTATATTACATTTTAAAATATTTTAGTATCTCTCTCATAAGCAACGAAGACACTTCACTTTGATCTTAGCCAAAAGGCCGAGAAGCAACGAGGAGTATGGAATTAATCTTCACATAGGTCATTTTGAGTGCAATTTCTGAATCTATTGTCGTATTTTCTATTTTTGAGAACTGTGAAGTTTATATTAGCTTATCGAAGAATTACATTAAAACAAGTGTAATAAGCACAGAGAATTTCAAATATTGGGAAATAAAAATATTTTTGAATTTGAAAAAAATTGAGATGAGTTTCAAATTGATGTGTTAAACTATATGTGGTATACTATACTAATCAACATAATCAATTTGCGTAAAATTAATTTCGAACGTTTTAAATTGAAAATTTTGCATATTTTTTATTTACATATATTCAGCTCTTTATGTAATACTGTAGAACCTCCCTGTAAAGAACACCTAATTGCAGAGCCAAAGTGTCCTTTAGTGAGAGGTGTCCTCTTACAGGAGAGTTGCTAAATAGTAAAAATGGTCATTTTGTAAATGAAAACTGTCCTTTATAGAGAGGTGTTCTCTAGCACGAGGGTCCTCTCATTGAGGTTCTACTGTATATGCAAATTTCTTTAATTATCTTTATTTCCATTTAAAATCCTAATTGTTTGTTCGTTAACTATATTTTATCCAGGTGTTTGTTAGTTAAAAATTCACTTATGCAAATCCTGGGCGAAGGCCGGTTTATATTATTCTATTTATATTAAACCTTCCTAAGGATATTCGTCTTAAAAGCGACCACATCTCAGAACGCTTGACTGTGAAATGACTTGACCTGAACTATAGAAACCACTGAAAGATAATTTATATTCAGGCAAAAGGCAGGAATTTCATGTTCAAGTTGAAAAGTTCAAGGAGGTTCTAAAAGAAACGATATATCCTTTTAAATTTTCCAGGAATTCTTATACAATTTCAGACTTTGTAACACATAGAGCTTTATATTCAAAATATAACATTTGACATGGAGTTTCTACTTTGATTTTATCAAAATAGGTTTATATTTGTTATTTATTGTATCACTGTTGTTTCAGGCATGTGAGGCAGCCTGTATTGCCAACATGACAATCACCAAATGTGGATGTATTCCCATCCATGTTCTTTCTGTATCTACTGTTGAATTTTGCGTAGCAGGTATGTGTTGGAAATGGCACACACGTTACATGCCACATTTGGCACAAATACGACACACACATCACATGCAACCCATAACACTCACTACAAATACGACACACACATCACATGCCACCCATAACACTCACTACAAATACGACATCACACCTCACGTTCCACACATAGCACACACCATACATACGACATCACACCTCACATTCCACACATAGAACACACCACAATACGACATCACACCTCACATTCCACACATAGCACACACCATACATACGACATCACACCTCACATTCCACACATAGCACACACCACATACGACATCACACCTCACATTCCACACATAGAACACACACACATACGACATCACACCTCACATTCCACACATAGAACACACCACAAATACGACATCACACCTCACATTCCACGCACACATACCATAATACATATACTATACATACCTCACACTCACACATTTAGCACACAGCTCACATACCGCACATATCACCTACCACATACACCACACATTCCACAAACACCAAGCCCACAGGCATAACACCTTGTGCCTAATGTTTCCTGATGATCGAAAATATATTTATTATTCAACATGCAAAATGACCATTGCAGGTGCAGTGTCCAGAAGATAAGGCGTGCCTTGATACCCTGGATGTTGAGACATGCAACACCAAATGTCTTCCTGATTGTCAGTATGTAAAAGAAGCATCATATTTTATAGCAAGGTGCATAATTTGTTGTAGTGAAGTGGTGTATCACTTCTCTGTATTAAATAGACATGTGGAACTTCTGGTGAGTATTTAAATAAATTAACTTAGTCCCCTATTTCTGCTCCGCGCTTATGGAATTGAAGACTTGAGGCGATGGCGTCGACCTTTCATATTAAATCTTACTTTTCCTTATTACTAATAATTGTATATAGTTGCGGAACTACTGGTTTCCTGTGCTGCTCTTTCCTGTTATTGCACCTTGTACGGAGAATCTGTATAAGAGCTAACGTCTTAATAAAGGCTTTGTGTGTGTATTTAAATAAATGTAGATTGATATAAAATGTATGTGTTCAGAGTGATCGGTGTGAATAGTCAAAATTTATGGTTTGAAGCGTATATACCTCCTTGATTGCAGAAAT